>CAIGQQ010038153.1:2268949-2284612 GCA_903798035.1 Danio albolineatus
CAATACATAAACGATACTAAAATAGCACTACAATACATAAACGATACAAAAATAGCACTTTTTCAGATTCATAAAACTGCATCTTTCTTTACATATTTACATTGAAATGCTAAAAAAGGTGTATTTATTCCAGCCTAGAGTTTTTTTTTATGTTGTCAATTATTAAACACAAACTTTATACACTTTTATTCTTAGTTGAAAGCCAAGACTGAGATGCTGTTGTCTGCTGAAGCAGCAAAAAATGCCCAGAGAGCCGACTTGGAGAGCCACCTAGAGACTGCTCAGAATGCATTGCAGGACAAGCAGCAAGTGTGTATCATTCAGTCCCAGTATATTTCTAGTCGTCATGTTTTGTTGTTTAACTCATAGAAAATGCTGTTTGTTTGTGTGTGTTTATGCAGGAGCTCAGTAAAGTGCAGGCTCAGCTGGAGGAGCAGGCCCGCAGGCTGACGGAGAAGCAGGAGCAGTGCTCTCAGCTGGAGAATGGACTGAAGGACAGCAGAGACAAACTGATGACTGCAGAGCAGAGGATAGAGACGCTCCAGACTCAGACCAAGGTCAGCAGCACTGCACTGCATTTCTGCTTTGTCACCAGGGACAACATTTGTTGTCTAGTTGTTTATTTCAAACATTGACTATGTCTATATTGACAAAATTATAAGCCCTCTTGTGATTTCTTTATTTTTTAAATTATTATTATTATTATTTTTATAAATATTTCTCTAATGATGTTAAACAGGGCAAACTAATTTTCACATTATTTCCTATAACATTTGTTTTATTTGGAATAATTCTTATTACTTTAAGATTAGCTGAAATAATAGCAGTTTTAAAAATGTTCAAAACTATTTTATAATCTAAATATTATTAGCCCCCTCACTTTGTTTTTATGTTTGGCAACAAAACAAACCACTGTTATCCAATAACTTGCCTAATTAACCCAACTGGCCTAGTAATAACCTAGTTCTATTCCTTTAAATTCCATTAAGCTGAGTTTGTGTATTTTGAAAAATAGCTAGTAAATTATTATGTACTGTCATCATGGCAAAGACTAAAGAAATTCATTCATTCATTCATTTTCTTGTCGGCTTAGTCCCTTTATTAATTCGGGGTCGCCACAGCTGAATGAACCGCCAACTTATCCAGCATTTGTTTTTACGCAGTGGATGCCCTTCCAGCCACAACCCATATCTGGGAAAACTAAAGAAATTAGTTATTTGAAATATGTTATTAAAACTATTATGATTAATGTCCTGACAAAATGCTTATTACTTTAAACATCACTTGGGAAATGTTTTTAAATAATAAATAAAATTTCACATAATAAAAATATTAAACTTTATTTTATATAGCTCCTTTAAATACAGCATCTTAAAGCGCTTTACACACTTCAAGAGTAGAAATTGTAATACATACAAAGATACATGCATTAAAGACTAGACAAAGCAATTATAATAAAAACAAAGAAATTGTTAAAATCACATTTTCCAAAAAAAAAAAAAAAAAAACTTTAAAAGCTGCCCCTAAAAGTGTTGTAAAAAAGTTTGAGGTGTTGATTTAAAAACTCTCATGAGGGCTGATAATTTCGACTTAATCACTTGTGTTCACATAATTGAGACATTTTTGAAAATTTCATACTACTGTATTATTAATATTTGTTGTTATTATAATGGCATTTCTGCAATCTGGTGTCTTTTTTTGTGTCTGATGTAGAAAGCCGAGGTTGAGTTGACTGAGCTCCGCTCCGGAAGAGAACAGGCTCAGAAAGAGCAGTCGACTCTTAAGAAGCAGATCAGTGAGCTTGAGATGAAGACCAAAGAGCTGAACCGACTTTTAGATTCTGAGAAACAAGGGTATGTGTTAAAATGGGAAATTGTGTAGTAGGGTTGTCATGATAATGAAATTTGGCACCAATTTATACTGAAATTTTTAAACCGTTGCCGCATTTGAGTGCTGTTGAGCACATACTTAAACACCGTTGATTTGCAGTGAGTTTGGTGACCTGATGACCTTCACGGCCAATCACAGTCATTTCTGTTGAGCACGTGAACACAAATCAGCAAATCATTGCAAATCAGCCATGTTTAAGAATGTGCTCAACAGTGCTTAAATATCAGCAGGAAATGGACATTTTTAAAATTTCAGTATTTATTGGTACCATGTTCCAGTATCGTGACAACCCTAATGTGTAGAGTTTAAAACTGAATTGTTTGTAGTTTTCTTCGCTACATAGGCATATTTTGAAGTACATTAGCATAACAGTGTTTTGTCTATTTTTAAAGAGCTACAATCTTTTTATCAGTTATTCTCACATCAACGATTTTGAGGAACAATTCAATATCCAAGTAAACATTATTTTTTACTACCCTTTCACCCTATTCCAAAACACTTAAAGAAGGATAGAAAAATTTACTTCTCAACTATTAAATTATTAACTTATTAATAATAACAAATACATAAATAACAATACTGAAGAAATTAACCATTTTATTCAGCAAGGATGTGGAAAGTTGATCAAATGCAACGTATTTTATACAGTATAGTTCAGTATATTAAATTATGCTTTAATATATAGTCAGATCAGTTTCTGTTACTAATAATACCAAATATCTCTTCCTTTATATTATTTTCTGCACAATTGCCCATGTTAAGCAGTATATTTTGTAAACTGTTAATTTTCTGTCGACAGCAGACATATCCATCTTAACCATTTTATTATATCATTTATGCTATCTAAAGAGATCGTAAACATTACAGATAACATTTACAGTAATGATTAGTTTGCATAAACATATCCTAAAAACTAATCCTACGCAACTGATAAGCCACAAATCAACTGTTTATAGGTCAAGGTATGCAAAGAGCAATGTAGTTGTTAAAGATCAGTGTTAAAAACCCTCAAAATACTTTTACCTAGAAGTATCATTTACTAGGTTTTTTGTTATTGTTTTTTTTTTTCAGATTTAACCATTAAAAAGTTTTTGACTGAATTTCATTGATATACTTGTGATATGAAGGTACATGTTTAGACATACTTGTTGTCACATTTTTTATTGTATTCAAGTAAACAAAATTATTTACTCTTTCAAAGTAATATTGATAGCTTCTTATTTTGTTAGACGTTAAATATAAAGGTTTTACAGATTTGAAGCAGTCATAAACATTGTTCTATTTAATTAAATTATCTTTCCTCTTGTGGTTTCATAAAAAAAAAACACTATTGGAGAGATATCTATATCAACTTGCTGTTTGATCTGGTTCATTTGTAATTTAACATTTCTGTACATTTATCAGTTTTTTTATTAAGCAGGTTACACCTTTACCAAATTTGTATAACATTATCTAAAAAACTTTTTGTTAATTAGAAGTTGCTGATCAGATGTTATAAGGTTTTAATTGGGAAAAAAATAATTTTTGACTGTGTATTTCTTCAAATAAATTTTACATTAGTGAGCACAGCGGTGATGTTTGATCTCCTGTTTGATTCTTCAGAGCTTCCACTCAGCAAGAGGAGCTGAAGAAGAAAAGCTCAGCTCTCACTGAAACAAGACAAAAGCTGGAGAAAGCAGAGCAGGAGCGTGGAGCCCTGCAGGGCAGCCTGGATAAACTGTCTCAGGAGGGTCAGAAGCAACAGGCTGAGCTGGACAAGAAGGTGCAGGGTCTGAGTGCAGATCTCCAGAAAACTCAAGGGGAGAAAGAAACACTAGTAAAAGAAATGGCAACAGTGAAAGAGGCTCTGAGCAAAGCTTCGAAAGCCCTGAAGGAAAGCCAGACTCAATTAGACAAGGAGAAGAAGGGCAGCAAGGCCACTTTGGAGGAGAAGGTGGGTCACATAACAGGTTTTTGTCTCAAAAGGAAATATTTGTAAATGTGAATCCTTCAAAAATGGTACAATTTTAGTTTTAGATTTTTATCATATGTACTGTTAATATTTATGTTTAACGTGCCCTTTATTTATTGCTTTTGATGTCTTTTTATTGTTATAATTTTTTTTAATAGAAACATAATCATAAAATGGTTTGCCATAAAATAGCTGATATTCCAATAAATGTAAAATTCTTTCTCCCTTAAATGCAGTAATGCGGCACAAGCACACTTTTGAAGCAAATATTTTACAAAAAGGTTTAAATCGCTGTCTTTGTCTTGTTTTTTAGGAAAAGGTTTTTCAAAAAGTACAGCAAGAGCTTCAGAAGAACTCAGAGACCACTTCTAAAGAGCTCAGCAATGTCAAAGGTCTGCTGGAGAAATCGATAGAGGTAAGATTGATTAAAAAAAGCATCGCTTATGACATTATGTAACCCCATTTTAGTTGAATCGTGATATATTTTGCAATTGTTAAATCTTTTTAGGCAGAAAAGGGCCTTCAATCTCAGCTGACCGCACTGAACGCTCAGCTGAAGCAGTGTCAGGATACACTGAAGGAGAAAGAAAAGAGAGAACAGCAGCTGCAGGCAGAGCTGAAGACGACGCAAGGCTCCTTCAGTCAGGAAGTGAAGAAACTTAAGGCACAGGTGTCTGAGCTGCAGGCTTCCCTTGCTAAAAAGGCACGCATATTTCTCTTATCAACTGATGTATCATAAAATGCACAGAAATGATCATTGTATAAAGACTGCTGGCTACCACATATTTTTGGTTCTCATCGATTTAAGCTAGCTATACACCATATGCGTCACACTGTACCCATATTTACAATGTTTTCTATACCTTGCTAAGTAATGTGAAAAGATGGCGAATTGTGGTGTAGCGGTGTGTGCACCCCTATTGACAACAATGTTGGCAATTCTAAAAGATGTAGCATGGGCATGTCTGGTGTTTTACCGTTAAAAAATGATGGTAATCAGTTCCAATTTCCTTTAAGATCCATTGTCTCTTTTATATTGACTTCCTATATATTTACTGTATATATTTTTTATTTCCTCTATATTAAGAGTTTTTGTTTCTATTGACTTCTATTGTATTTTTTAGTCAGTACTATGGAACATGGAAAATATTTTGAAGAGTGGTGTAAACCAAATAGTTTTGGATCTCATTGACTTTCATTGTATTTTTTGTCCAGATCGTGAAACATTCATTCATTATCTTTTCAGCTTAGTCACTTTATTAATCTGGGGTCACCACAGCGGAATGAACCACCAACTTATCCAGCATATCCGTAAAATACAGTCAGGTTCGGTAAAAGCTACCCTGATCAGGCTTACAGTTTGACTGCCAATTGTACCCTTACTTGGTAGACATGGTGTATCCCAGAGAGTGGCAATCAACTTCATTCTTGCTCAAAGAAGAAAGACGTTCGAGCAATTCACATATTACATCTTTTACGCATTCAAGTTCATTATATAAATGTAGACATGTGGCAAGTGTGCACAAATTTTTAGTGGCTGTAAAAATTCGGGTCATCTTTAACATGTTGTTGCGCACTTCTGCTGTATGATTGGATTTTTAATATAGTGCAAAAATGTCCAGGGCATATCTTTGTTATCACCATAAATTTTATTGCAATTGTAAATGGGCCATAAGTATCACCTAGTGATGTGCATTGACTGAACTTTTCTTAATTTTCTGTTGATTCCGTGATGGAAATGAAGGTGACATAAACTTCCTCCTTGAATAAACTGGAATTGTGTTTCAGACTGAAGAGGAGGCCAAGCTGAAGGAGCAAATTACAGCACTGTCTAAAGATCTCAGCTCAGAGAAGAATCGCTGTGCAGAGCTGCAGAAAACCAGTGACAGCACCAAAGAGAGTCTCGCTGCCCTTCAGTCTGATTACTACGGCAAAGAGTCTGAGCTCTCTGCCGTACGCCAGGACCTCAAGGTCTGATTCCTCAAGGTCTGAAAAAACTATCCTAATAAATCTTTACCATCACTATCTAATAATAACTCCCCATGCAGGTGTGCGAGGAGAAGCTGGTTCTAGCTCAGGAGGAGCTGGTGACCAACAGAAACCAGCTCAGCGCTCATGAAACCCAGATCCAGGAGCTGAAGACGGGCCACACAGCGCTGGAGAAAGACCTGAGCAAGAGAGACGAGAAAATCAAACAGCAAGTGGAGGCTCTACAGAAGCTCCAGAAACAACAGGTAACAAAAATGCTTGTGAAATCACACTTGTGTCCTCAAGCAATTTGTGGTTGACAGATTCTGAAGGTTACAGAAACATATGTCAGTATTAATTATATTTGCTGATCAGCACAAACACTGAGAGTGCTATTTTATGATCTGACTGTGTCTTTGTGTCTTTTGCAGGGACAAACAGAGGAGCAGCTGAAAAAGGAGAAAGCTCAATGCGAGGAGTTGAGAGAGAGTCAAAGCGCTCTGGAGAAGGACAAAAACAAACTGTCCGCTGATCTCAAAACACTGGCTGAGAAGAATGAGAAGGTTGGACCCTTAAAACTCTTTGAAATTCACATTAACGAATCATAGCAACTTGCTGTTAAAAGATGCAATTTAGTTTTTCAACTTTTCCACTAATGCATGCTAAACATCTACTTGGTCCAACTTTGATTGCAGGATTCTCAAGTTCTTAAAGGTACTTGAATTTCAGGCATATGGATTTAAGGCCTGGAACGTACCTAAAAACAACATAGGTCGTTGAAAGCGCTTGAAATAAATTTGAAATCAGATTTATGGTTTTAATTTAACAATTGTACTCTGTTGAGCAGAACAAAAAAAGATTCTTAGATTAAAAATCTTGTACAGTAACACTGACAATAAAATCACATATTAGAATTTCTGTAACATTTGAAAATTACCATTATTGAATTCAACAAATTTGATTGAAGTTTTTTTGAACATGACTGTTTAAAATGGAGCTAGATTTCATTGTCCACTATCTAAAGTGTTTCGATGAACTGATGGATGCTCTATAAAGTATAGTTTGGTGCTCTGGGCTTGTAACTCATAAGTTAACTGTTCAGATCCCACTGTTTTTAACTAAGTGAATCTTTTCTGTCTGTGTGGCAGGAGTTGAAGGACTTGCAGGCCGCGAAGCAGCTGTTGATCCAGCAAAAGGTGGAGATGCAGGGGAAGGTGGAGGCGGCTCAAGCGTCTGTGGAGAAAGAACAGAGAGAGCATCAGAAGACCAGAGACTCCATCAAACAAAATGAGCAGCAGCTTAAAGCTGAGACCAACAAAATAAAGCAGCAGCTGGTACTGATCATATTAGCTATTTAGCTAGCTTCTTTTAAAATTATTATTATTATTATTTCTCTATTTTAATTATTTTAATTTTTTAATTTTTTTTTTACTAGTGAGAAAATATAGTAACATTAGATAATACTTGCTTTTTATTTATTTATTGCATCAATTTAATAGTAATTCTTATTAATATTTTTATTAATATTAAAATATATTAATGATTAGCATAAAAACATTTGCTTGCTTGAAGGCTTTGTTTTGTATTTAATATTAATATGGTAATTAATTATTTTAAATGTTATATTATAATAATGCTAATAACAATAGTTATTACTTAATTGCATAACATACTATTTATACTACTAATACGATTTCATTATTAGTCATAATTAATAATAATTATTTATTCTTAAAAATATTGATTAACAATATTAGCAAGATTTATTCATATATTTAATATAATAATTCATAATAACTACAATTGCTTTTTAGAAATAGCCAAATATTGTGTAATATAACAACAATAATAATGACTGGTTGTGTTATAGACAACTTTTTAAAATATTTATTGTAATATTGATTATCATGTAACCTCTGTTGCTGTCTTATGTTGCACACTTATTTGTTTATTTGTTTATTCCACTGTAGAAACCCCTGATAATTTGGTTCGGCAAATTAGCATTTTAAACTTATTTAATTTATTAATAAGTTATCAACTAGAAAGTCACCTCTCTGGATGAAATATTTAGCAAATTTGCTTTTAAAAACATTCCACAGTGAAGTTACATTCTCCTTCATCTTCAGGCATCAGAAGTGAAGGCTAAAGAGGAGGTGGTGCGGCAGAGGGAAGAGGCCGAGGTGAAGATGTCCATGCAGGTGACAGCGTTGAATGAGAACGTGGCCACGCTGAAGCGGGAGTGGCAGGGCAGCCAGAGGCGGGTGGGTGAGCTGGAGAAACAGACGGATGAGCTGAGAGGAGAGATCGCCGTGCTGGAAGCCACAGTCCAGAACAACCAGGACGAGAGACGCGCACTGCTCGAAAGGTTTGAGTTGCTGATTTCTGGAGCTTTAAAGGGGAGCTATTATCCCCATTACATAAGATGTTAAAAATGTCACTGGTCGCCACAGAATGTGCCTGTGAAGTTTCAGCTCACAATACACAGCAGATCATTTATTATAGCTTGTCAAAGGTGCTCCTTTTTGGGTGTGAGCAAAAACGCATAGTTTTTGTCTCTCTTTAAATGCAAATGAGTTTCTAGAAGAGGGCGGGGCCTTTATATTATTCTGACATTTCTGGAAAACAAAACAATCAAATCAAATCTCAAAGGAAATTTTCCAGAACTGATAGTTTTCAGTCATGTCATCTGTGCGGAGACCTGGGAAGCAAAAACATTAAAGGCAGCTACACTATGATCTCTATAGAAACACAGCACAAACTGGTCATTTTCCATCAGTTTCAATTCTTATATCTAACATAATTTTTTGGATAATCCTTAGCAATTTAATCATTAGTGATGGTGTTATAGCACTTAAATGTCTGCTTTTATATTTGGTGTCGGTTTCTTTTACTTAGATTATTATTTGCTGGTAGGAAAAATCTATTCGTTCATTTCTCCTATTTATACTTAAATTGAAAAGGGCCTGCAAATTAGAATAGAAACTGTATAAAAAAGCTTACAAATGCACTGACAGTAATAGTTACATGGATTATTATGGGTCAATGAAGATACTATTTGGCACAAATCCATAAGTTTCTCCTTTCTGGCCATTCTTTCTCTCCTTGTTGGTTAGTTACGCCAAACCTTAACGCACAATAATTATTAGGCTTTTTGACAAACAAAAAAATTGAGTTATTATTTAGCCCGTGATCTGGTGGTCAACAGGAGATAGAAATGTTTTGCATAATGGTGTGAAAACTATCAATAGTTCCCATTTAATAAATAAAAAAGTGATCGTCAACATCAATTCACTCATTTTCCAGGTGCGTCCAGGGTGAAGGCGAGATGGAGAAGCTTCAGGCTAAGATGTTGGAGATTCGCAGGAAGTTGGACGACACTACTGCTGCCATGCAGGAGCTTGGTCGAGAAAACCAGTCCTTACAGGTCTGACTGATGGCAACACTAGACACTCTGAAATTACTTATTGTACAATTCAGTCCTGAATCTTTTCTAAAGATTAGTGTCTTATGTGGCTCTTTTTCTTTTTTTGATCCAGATAAAACAGTCACAGTCCCTCACACGGAAGTGGACAGAAGATCATGAGGTGCAGAACTGCATGGCTTGTGGGAAAGGCTTCTCCGTCACTGTCAGAAAGGTCTGCATCATGGTTTCACACTTTAATTATCAGTAGGCCCACACGGAATCTGTGCGCGCAGAATTCCGCAGATTTTTAGCCCATCGTTGATTCTGTTTATTTACTTGTGTAAATGTGTGTAAATTTATATTTATTCAGTTTTTTAATTCATTTCAGTATAATTATTGACTAATATGAAAATATTCATATGAATTATTTACAATACAGTTTGTACAGTAATATTTTCTGTTTTTTAGTAGATATACTATATGAGAGACTTGCTTTATTTACCAAATAAGTGGATCTAATTAGATTCGCATTGTAAACATTAAATAAAAGTTATAAAGGTATTTTTTTGGTATTTAATATATTAAAGTCTTAGTTATGATACTCCCAAAGTAATTCCACATAAATACGCAGATTTTTAACAAAATTCTCAGCAGAAATGGCAAAAAATGGCAGCAGATTCTGTCTGGCTTTAGTGTAACTATTCCTTCAACTACTGAGTAATATTAATTAATTACATGCACTTACTATGTTGTTAGGATTGGAATGTGTTTTTTTTTTAGAGTTAGTTGCATGTAATTATGCATAATTAGTTGTAATTACAATTTTGATTACGTGGAACAAGTTTAACAAGGACACCTTAAAGTGTTCCCAAATGTTCTTGTTGTGATAATTGCAGACCTTTTGTTACATTATATACAATAACAAACTAACTACATTTTTGTATTTTGCTTTAGCAGTTCATTGATTATACGTGACTAATCACATACAACATAAAAGTTTATATTTGCATATTGATGTGCATGTACAATGCATATTTATTATGTATTCATAAATGCATACATTTTGCATATACATAATAATATTTATTTATTCACAGTACACTCAAAATTATGATGTAAATGCATACTTTTAATTTGTATGCAGTTAATCATGATTAATCGTCCAAGAGCACTATTTTGTTTTCTTGTACATGTAAGTATTTAGAGTAAAAGTTATGTCAAATTATTAAGTAAAAAATTACAATGAAATCTCATTAATAAACATTAGTTTAACCATAAACTAACATCAGCAGTGATGAGTAGGCCCATACGGAACCAACACGTGCAAAAATCTGCAGATTTTATCCAATCATTGCGTCTTATTTATTTAAATGTTTTCAATTTCGAAATTAATTCCAGTAATATTATTGCAAATATGAAAATGTATAATATGATTTATTTACAATACAATAAGTAATATTTTCTATTTTTATTATATCAGATATATTATATGAGACTTGCTTTGTTTACCAATTAAGTGCATCTAAGTGGATTTGCATTGTAAACATTAAATAAAAGTTATGAAGGTATTATTTTAATTTCATATATTAAATTTTTAGTTATGATACTCCCAAAATTTACTCCCTGTGTGGAGTTTGCATGTTCTCCCCATGTTCGCATGGGTTTCCTCCAGGTGCTCCGGTTTCCCCCACAAGACATATGTGTGTGAATGACTGTGTGTGGATGTTTCCCAGTGATGGGTTGCAGCTGGAAGGACATCCGCTGTGTAAAACATATGCTGGATAAGTTGGCAGTTCATTCCGCTGTGGCGACCCCAGATTAGTAAAAGGACTAAGTTGAAAAGAAAATGAATGATATCCAAAATCATTTCAAATAAATCTGTAGATTTTTTTCAAACTTCTGTGCAGAGAAGGCAGAAAATGTCCACAGATTCTATCTGGCCCTAGTGATGGGTAACAACTGCTGCACTGATAATGTTGTCTTTAAATAGAATAGCACACTGAACTTTATTCCTTATTAGCTAAATTAAAATTACTATCTATTAAACTTTAAGCAAGATATTAACATCACCTTAAATATTAATAAATGCTTTACAAGGTTTTTTTTTAATCATCAGTTTATTTTAATCAGTTGTTATTAACAAACGGAGCCTCTTAGTAGTCGTTAACAATCAACACTCTTATAAATAATCAGATGATGTTCATCTTGTGAATGTCGTAGGCCAGATTTACATGTTAAAATAAATATGTTGGAAAATAAATAGCTTATAATTAATTCTTCAAGCATTGTGTGCTGTGAACAACCACTGCAACCTGATAATCATAGTATTTCAAAGTACTCAGGATAAAAATAAAGATATTCATTATGACCATATATAGTATTGTTGAATATTGGCACATGTACTCCCTTTCATGAACATGTGCATAAAAAAATGACAAAAAATATGAATGACAGAAATATCTTCAAATAAATCAGTTCCAAATCAAAGTGAATTAATCTTTTGATCAATCAACCCAAGCCTAAACAACCACACTAACTCCATCACACAAGTTTTTAACCCAGCTGACCTGAGACCTGCCCTCTGTGTTCCTCCAGCACCACTGCAGACACTGCGGGAACATCTTCTGTGCCGAATGCTCTGCCCGCAACGCCCTCACGCCCTCCTCCAAGAAGCCCGTTCGAGTGTGTGACACCTGCTTTGACGAGCTCCAGGGCTGATCGGCCCCCAGCCCTTGTCCCGCCCGAAACCCCTCTGCGTGTCCCGCTCACCCTGACCTCTCCACAGCAAACACAGGAGCTGCACGTCACGGTGGGCACATCATGCTGCCAGTCAGATGGAGGTAACACTAAATTAAACCTGTCCTCCTCTGTCCAGTGCCTTTGCCACTTACGGGCCGCTTTCAGCCCCTGATGGGTGAAAAATAAAGGGTCCGCTTGAACAAAATAAAGGAGCAGTTCCTGAGTTTTGACTCAAATGTTTAAGGTTTTACACTGACATGATATTTTAAAGCGTGCAGAGGAGAACGGAAGCTGCTCTTTATTTGATATATCATATTTGTAAGTAGTTGTACAGACTAAAAGAGGCACATGTGAATAATTGCGATATAATTGTCACTCTATTCGTCACTCAGTGTGGGCATGTTAACATACGGTTCGTGGGGTGTGATGTACATGCTTGCTTTTTTGCTGCTCTTCTGTCTGTGGAGATGTTTATTTCGCATTCATAATCTCACCAGAAGTTGGTGATTGTTTTAAAGACTTGCGCACACAGAAACGTGTCTATTTTTTGGTTTTCTTTTTATCACGTGTTGGATGTATGTGCCCTGCTTTTAAGCAATAACTGTGCGTTGGGTGTGATTTTGTTTTGTGTGCTAGCGCTATTGAAAACGAATGACAGACCGCGGATTGTGTTTCTAATGTCAGCTGCTACAGTATGTTGATCGCCAGCCTGAGTTGATTCTCTCTTTCGTGGCATCTAATAGGTTTGTCCCAACCATAATCCTAACCTTAACACTTTAGGTTGAAAGGAATGGTTTACTCAAAAAACAAACAAAAAAACATTCTGTCATTATTTACTCACCCTCATGTTGTTCCAAATTAGTTAGTGTCTGTGGAACATAAAAGAAGATATTTTTAAAAATGTTGGTAAACAAACAATTTAGTTCCCATTGATGTCTAATGTGTATTATTGACGTTAATGGGAATTGACTTCTGTTGTAAGTCAGTGCGAAAAGAAAAATGTTTGTTTTTTTACAGACATTTAAAAAAATATCCATTAAAGTATATTTTTATGTAAAAAAATATATATTCGAAAAATGTTGACGACTAAACAGTACTGTATGTTCCATTTACTAGATTTTATAGTCAATGGAAAACAAACCCATTTTTACAAAGTTTTTTTTCTTGCACATCATGAAGATTTTTTAAAGATCAGTAACCAAACTCTTATGTTCTGTTGTGGTTTCCACATTATTAATTCAGAATGTTTTAGTTTACTTACATTTTTCAAAACTACTTCTTTTGTTTCTGTTTCTGTTCAATTGATGACCTCTTTTTTTCCCCCGACACAATGCAAAAGAGTAAAAACGGAAACTGTTTGAATACATTTGATGTGTTTCTCATTTACTTTACAAACAAAACTGTTTTTCTACAAATTTCTACAAGCCGTATTATCTTATTTTTGCCCCTTGAAGCAAATAATGTGTTTAAGTGTGTAGTTGATCAGTCTCGATCCCTTTGACTTCCATTGTATTTTTCCTTTATTTCCAATTTTCAAAAATATCTTATTTTCTTTATTTGTTTTCCAGAACACAAAAGAAAATATTTTGAAGAATGCTGATGACACTTTCAGTTTTTTCTATTTACTTCCGTTGCATTTTTGCAAATCCAACTGAAGTGGTTTTTCCCCCTTTTTTGTAACCAATGTTTCAAAACATCTTTTCATGCAGAATTAAAAACATTTAATTTTAAAGGGAATTTAAATAACAAAAATAACAATTTACTCACACTCAAGTGGTTCCAAACCTTTGTGGGATCGTTTAAAATTGAAAATAATATATTTTGAAGAATGTTACGAACAGTACAATTGACTTAAAAAACATTGAAAATTAACATTCAACATTCAATTATCATTGAAAAAGCTAATTCTATGGAAGTCAAGAGTTACAGGTTTCCAACATTTTTAAAATAACTTTTGTGTTCATCATTTAAAAAAAATATCAAACAGTTGGTGACAAGTGATGAAGTCTGAAAATGCTGAAAATTTTCAGTTTTGTGTGAACTATCCCTTTAATGACCAAACAGTTTCCATTCTCTTTGATTTCTGTTGTTTTTTTGTCCACAAATTGGTACTACATGGGAACTGAAATGTTTTCAAAATATGATTTAGATATATAATTTTTGTTGTATTATAGTACATTTGTTTCCTTTGCAGAACACTAAGTTATACAACAAAAGTTCAAAATAAATTTGGACCCCATTTACTTCCATTGTGTGGATACAAACTACTTAATTTCAGCTCCGAAACAACATGAGGGTCAGTAAATGACACAATTTTCTTTGTTGCTGATCTATATCTTTAGCAGACGCCGAGCGTGTTGTGAGATTGTCTGAGCACCATTGTAAGAGCTGAATGTGAGCGATGAACCACAACTCACTGCTGTACAGTACGCTTCACTGTATCTCTGTCCAATAGATGTTTTCACTCAGTTTAATAGATCACACATCCACCCGCTGTGATTCAGAGGTAATGATTTCATCCGGTTTGTGCCAGTAGATGCAATCAGGAGCATAAACACAATGTTAAAATGTCTCAGGATGTTTTGCGCTTTTCACCAGCTCAGTCAAGTGTGGTGACTTTAAAAATTTAATATTATACGAATAATATCCCTTTAATTTTGTGTGCTGCCATCAAAGACAATATCATAGATGCCACTCGTTGCCATATACGACCTCCATCTGACAACGCTTTGTATTTTCTCTAACCATTAAAGGAATACTACACTCTTTTTTTGGAAATAGGCTTATTTTACACGTCAAACAGAGTTAAATAGTTGAGTTTTACAACTTTTGAGTATATTCAGCTGATCTCCGGATCTTACAGGAGCACTTTTAGCTTAGCTTAGCACAAATAATTGAATTGGATTAGACCATTAGCATCTTGTTCAAATAATAATAAAAAAAGCAATAATTTTTCTATTTAAAGCTCGACTCTTCTGTAGTTACATAGTTTACAAGGATAGACAGAAAATTAAAAGCTACTATTTTCTAGGCCAAAATAGCTCAGAACTATACTGTCATTCCAGCGTAATAATAAAAGAACTCTACTGCTGTACCATGGCTGCGGCAGGCACAAAGATATTATGCAGCACTGTTACCTAGCTGGGGACTATTTTCAGGGGCTGCACAATATCATTGCTTCTGCTGCAGCCATAGTACGGCAGAAAAGTTCTTTAATTATTACGCCAGAATGAGAGTATAGTTCCTATCCATATCAGCCTAGAAAATAACACTTTACTATTATTATTTTTAAGAAAATAATTCACATTCTGTAAGTCTTAATACACAAGTATACCACAGAAAAGTAAAGCTTTAAATGGGAAAATTATCCAAATTCTTTGATCATTTTTGATATGCTAATGGGCTAATCTGATTCAATGATTTATGCTAAGCTAAGCTAAAAGTGCTCCCATTTCCGAGATTGGCTGAATGGGTTCAATAATGGTAAAACTCAATTGTTTAACTCTAGGTGAATGATAAAAGAGGACTTTTAGCTTAGCTTAGCACAAATCATTGAATTGGATTAGACCATTAGCATCTCGTTCAAATCATTAAAAAAATACAATAATTTTTCTATTTAAAGCTCGACTCTTCTGTAGTTACATAGTTTACAAGGATAGACAGAAAATTTAAAGTTACTATTTTCTAGGCCGAAATAGCTCAGAACTATACT
>CAIGQQ010038153.1:2293067-2332545 GCA_903798035.1 Danio albolineatus
TGTGTGTGGGGGAATGGGAGTGTGCCTGTTTGTCTGCTTGCATGTGTGTGTGTGTGTGTGTGTAAAGGTGTATGCACATTTGTGTGTGTGTGTGTGTGTGTGTGCGTGTGTGCGGGTGCGTGTGCGGGTGCGTGTTTGTGCATGTGTGAGTTTTTATTTGTACACATGTAGAGTATGTGTGTTTGTGTAGTTGTGTGTGTGAGTGAGTGTGTCTGTTAGTTTGGATGTGTATGTGTGTATGTGCGTTCATGCATGTGTGTTTGTATATGAGTGTGTCTGTGTGCGTGTGGAGGGATGAGAGTCTGCCTGTTTGTCTGCTTGCATGTGTGTGTGTGTGTGTAAGTGTGTATGCGCATGTGTGTTTTTGTGCGTAATGTTTTGTGAGTGTATGTGTGTTTGTGAATAGGTGTTTGTGTGTGAGGCATGTTAGTGTGTGTGTTGTTGAGCACCTGTAGCGTTGAGCTGGTCAATGTTCTTGAGCTGCAGGCGGTCCAGAGAGATGGGCTGGTCCAGCACAGTGAAGCTGCAGCCCTCCTGCAGTAAGAGCTCCAGCTCTTGACCCACAGGGAAGTCCACCATACTAGACTTCTGCAACACAACACAACACAACACAACACAACACACACACACACGCACACAAAAACACACACACACACACACACAGCATGCTTTAAAAGTTCAACCATTTCTGACCAATGCTAACTTGTGCTTATGTAAACCTCAAGGAGCTTTGTTAAGCCATCTGACTTCTGCATTGTGCAGTATTAGCGTGTCAAAGTAACAATAAAGGGCGCCTATTTGACCCCTTTTCAAGATTTAAGATAAGTCTTTTGTGTCTCCAGAATGTGTCTGTAAAGTTTCAGCTCAAAACACCCGTCAGATTAATAATTATACCTTTGAGAATTGAATTTTCTGCTCTGATAAAGCATGTAGCTGTTGGCATGTGCCTTTAATGCTAGTTTTCCCCGCCCACCGTTCCCACGTGCCTGTCATTGTCCCTCAGCTCAGTCTCCGTCTCAGCTGCGACAGACATGAAGGAAGCAGATCTCACGTAACGTTTGTGAGAAATGCTACAGTAAGAACTTTCCCAATGATTATTTGATGTATTTGTTGTGGAGTTAATTCAAGTCTTTCTGTGACGAGTCACACACAATGTTGTTACAAAGTTCACACACACACAACAAATCGCGCTACACACGTCTTGATGGGTACGATAGGGCCCATACTGTTTTTTGCAAAGAAACTGGTGTCATTTTTATATTTCATGTTGACTCTTTATATCTTTAACAATATAATCAGTATATATGCTTGCTTTTTTAGATGATCTAAAAGCATCTCAAGAGATAAGTCAAAAGATAAATACTGATTCATTCCACTTTTATTCATTGCCTTCTACTTGCCATTTACAGTAGTCAGTGCAGTAATATAATCTGTGACAGTCCACTGAACTCTATTCAACCTTGGGGAATAAAATGGTCTGAATCAATAATCGCTCCCAGACAGAATCAACAAATCCATTTTCATATCACGTCACATGCATCATGCGTGATTAACAGTATGTCAATTCAGACAAACAGCAAACAACACTCAAGCTTTCCCTCCATTTTTATGCCCACACATGATTGAATGTGTTACATAACCTCACCTTTTTACTTCTCTTGATCTTGGTAATTAGAAGGAACTCGTCAAATAGAAACAGATAGACTTGCAGCTCTTGCAACTTTGCATTTTCTGTGCAGAAAAAGCGGGAGTAAGAGTAAGTCGTACAGCAAACGGCACAACCATTTACAAAAGGTCAAAAGGAAATAGTTCATTAGTCTGACCTATGAGAATAAGCTTCCCGTCATGCAACAGGCTGCGGTTAATCACCAGGTTCTCCAGCGTCACAGGTTTCAGCAGGTGCTTCAGGCTCTGTGAAGGACCAAATATCAAATAGTTAAATCTCTAAAAACATTAGATAATAAAATGAGGGAAAAAAGTATGAGACATTAAACAAGGCAGCACAGTGGTGCAGTGGTTAGCATGGTCGCCTCACAGCAAGAAGGTCACTGGTTCGAGCCCCGGCTGGAACAGTTGGCATTTCACGTGACCTACCTGAATCAGTTGCGTCGCTTTACTCCCATTTACAAATTATCTCATGTGTTGACAATGTATATAAATGATGTCTTTTATATTGTATACTAATATTGTTTACATCAACTCTGTAATCTATCTGTATTCATACTAAAAAATATTAATTATCTCAGGTAACATCATGGCATAGTGAAGCGTCGTTTGGATGCGCACTCGTAACTTCGTAATGCATAACTTCGTAACGCGTAACTTCGTAGCACGTAACTTCGTAGCACGTAACTTCGTAACACGTAAATTCATAGCACGTAACTTTATTGCACGTAACTTCGTAACGCGTAACTTTGTAACACGTTACTTTGTAACACGTAACTTCGTAGCACGAAACTTCATAACATGTAACTTTGTAGCACGTAACTTCATTGTACGTAACTTCGTAACATGTAACTTTGTAACAACCTTGTAACGTGATGTGTAACGTAGCTTTGTAACATGTTGCTTTGTAACACGTAGCTTTGTAACACGTAACTTTGTAACACGTAGCTTGGTAACACGTAACTTTGTAACATGTAGATTTGCAACATGTAGTTTTGTAACACGTAGATTTGCAACACGTAGCTTTGTAACATGTAGCTTTGTAACACGTAGCTTTGTAACACGTAGCTTTGTAACACGTAACTTTGTAACATGTAGATTTGCAACACGTAGCTTTGTAACATAATTTCGTAATGTGTAACATTTTGATGGCATTGAAAACTTTTTGTTAGTCAAATGTTTTTTAATTAATGCTGTTGAAATCTTAAACATACATTAAACATTAAATGTTTTGTTGAAAAAAGAGTTTTTTTTCCCCCCACTTTATTTTGGAGGTCTGTTTGTTGAATTTAAGTGACATCTGCATGCCAACTAATTCTCAATAGATTATAAGTAGACTGTTAGGTTGGGGTTAGGGGTTGTTAGTGTAAGTTGACATGTACTTACAAAGTTTCTTATAGTCAGTTAAATGTCTGTTGAATGTCTGTATCAACAAATACAGTCTACTAATACTCAAATGGACCATCAAAATAAAGTGTTACCTTTTTATTTTTACATCAACAAGTTTCCATCAACCTGTAGGGTCTTACAATGTACTATTTTTCGAAAACTACAAATACTTCAGGCACACTACTCTGCTCACACACATTTTAAAATACTATTTGGTCAGTAATTATGTGATTTCAGACGCAGCCAATGTGTTGTAGACTGCAGTTCACTCAGTGGTCACTGGTGTGGCTAATAACAATGATTTCTAAATTCAACATACTGTATAGCCCATCGGGGTTTATGCACAGCTAGTGTTTTTCAGCCAATGATAAACTTCCGGTGAAAGTTTTATGTGACTATATTAATAAGATTCCTTTTACAGCATCGATGTTGTAATGTCATTAAAATACAATCAGTTAAATAGACTTCATCATTCATTTAGTTGTCCAAGCATAGAGTAAGATGAAAGACCGTTTAAATGCAAACACCATCAGTAGCAGCAGGCCGGCGAAGAAACTCCATTGAAAAAAGTGGAGTAAAATAAATGTACAAATTTGAAAGACATGGTGCAAAATTTTTTTACTTAATGCAGTGCTTCTTGTCCCGTCTGATACCCATCGTATTTTAAATATATCAATCAGGCAGTGAAGACCACTGATTTTTAAAGAAATCAGATCTTAAACATGGCGATTTTGTAATGGTGCAACATTTCACCACAAACACTTGAGTTGACTGACTGAAAATGAAAAGCTAGTGTGGATATAGCTCATTCTAAAGAGATATACAGACCTCAGGAACGTGTGTCCTCCTATCGCTCTCCCAAACAGGAAGCCAAACTAGAGCTTCCTTCAGCTGCTTCACCTTCTGATAGTTGTCCAACCACTTGACTTTTCCTTCAAGATCATCTACAGAGAGAAAAACAGGGTGGAAATGGTATTGTATTATCAGTCCACACAAAGGCTCTTGGCTATGAAAGGTTAGCGGGTTCATCCACACCTCGCCAAACAGCCATCAGTGCTTGTGTACAATAACAGATCCTGTTTTTGGTTATTGAGCCGCAGACAACGGACTGTCTATTAATTCCCGATTCTTCCTATTGCATTTCAAGTAATGGCTCTTTCATCAACAATGAACCGCCGTGGTGTCGTTTGAAGCTCACACCCATTAGATGAAGACTCCTACACACTTGTTTGATTTGCACAAAAGTCCCCAGGAAGAGTCGAACACACCCTTATATCGGTTATGAGAGATGTGTCATGAAGTGTGTTGTTCTTAAAGTGACTTCTTGGAATGTTTTGAATTAAGTAATCTGCTTTTGTGTGGGACATTCACCTATCTCCTATTATTAATTTCATGCCTGTCTGGCCAAAAATCAGGCACGGCGCAGTCAAGGCAATTAAATAGGATCAGTAAAGGGTCACGAAACACTATAAATGCATTTTTTAAGATGTTGACAGTCATATATGTGTCCCACGTTGCTAAAACACTATTTGGACACATATATTTAACTAAAAAGTGAATATGTGTTTTTTTTTGTTGTTGTTGTTGTTTAGAGCAAATTCGTTCCGGTTTTAAAGGGCCACACAACCCCCCGGTCTCAGCGTGGTGTTTTCACACCTCTAGTTTGGAAAAGCTCAGGAAAGTGGGTGTGTCCAGCTCTGTTTAGGTGGGAGTGTCAGGGGAGAGAAAGAGGGAAGGTTTTGCATATAAATGGGAGTTTCCATTTGTGCACGCGCTGACTTTCAAACAAACACACAGAAGCAGGGGGAGAAAGACAGTGACTGTGTTTACATGGACGTCAGTCATCCAATTATTTGCCAAATTATTAATTTGTCGACTTTAACTGCAGTTTGGCACTTTCATGTTTGATCACTAACATTTCCTACGTGTGCCCCATGACAAACAAGATATTAAATGTTAGTAACTGCTGAAGGAGTGCAGATTTAATAGAGTATTTGAAATGCACGGCATATTTCAGGAAAAATAAATCCTCCGCATTTCTCGGTAACTAGATGCACTCGGTAGGTAGCGTCAGAAAGCCGTGTGTGTATAGACTATTCTGTCACTAAATGCGGTGAAAATTCTACACGACAGTAATCGTTTGATTAAAATGTTTACACTTTACACGGATCTCTCAATCTATAATACTGTAGTGATATTAACGTGCTGTAAACTCAGCAACAGTTCTAATCGTTTGACTAAGGTCTGTCTTTAAACACAGAGAGTATTGCTGACGAAACCAACTAACTTTGCCATCTTAATAAACAAACAAACACCCCTAAACGCCTACTTACCAATCAGGTGACAGGACAATGAACACCTACTGGAGCCGTGTATTTTTTAAAAGCAGACGAGCAGCAAATCCAGATTGCACCATTTCCACATGCAAAAAGCTCTCGGGGAAAAATGTTTCTTACAAACGCATTTCTGTCACGCGTCGCGTGCGCTGTAATCCACCGTGAGTCCAGCTGCGCTCTCATAGCGGGGAAATGAAAGCAAAACCTTTGTTGAAGCACATTTATAAACGCAACACTGAAGACCTGTGTTTCCAAACTATCCTTATTCTTTTTTACTTGTTTTGTCAACCTGGCATCGCTCTGCTGTCTAAAAACTGTAACAGCTACATTCTTCGACACTATCATGCATATTAATGAAATAGTTCACGCTGATTGGGTTGAACAACGTCCTTGTCATAACTTAATGCCGCACGCTCAGAGACGTCACGATGTACTCGCCGGGACAGACGTCCACTCTGCACGCTGGAGTACATGCATAGATCTCATAGGCGTGACACATTTTCAAAAATTAGTTTCAAACCGGAAGAACGAATTTGCTCGAAATAATGCAAAAACAACCAATTTTCACTTTTTAGTCAATTATATGTGTCCTTAAAGTGTTTATAGCAGTGTGGGACACATATATAACTATCAACAGCTCAAAAAATGCGTTTTGGTGTTTCATGGCCCTTTAAAAGAAATTTTGAAGCAACATCAGTGTTACCTTTATAAATGTACCGCAACAAAGCTTTTGTTTCCATTTCCCCATATTGAGAGCACAGCTCGACAAAAATATGTTTGTGAAGAACATTTTTCACCCGAGAGCTTTTTGTATCTGGAAATGGTGAAATCTGAATTTGCCATTCTTCTGCTTTTAAAAAAAAGACGCGGTTCCAGTTTATGTTGATTGTCCTGTCTCTACAAATTTGGTAAGTGTGTGATTAGTGTTCTTTGCTTATGTTTATGCAGATTGCGATGTTGGTTGGTATCGTCAGCAGAACTCTTGCAGTTTTAAAGACATTGCTTAGTCAAAATGATTTAGTTATTACGTTTAGAGTAATATCACTACAATATTATGGACTGAAAAACCTCCACACAGCTCTCAGATCTGCTGTAAATGCTGCTTTCTGAATCACTGTCTTATCTCCCCTGTGTCTGTGTTGCCGCTGGGAAAATCAGCTGTGGTGCACGTAATGAAACTCCCCTTTTCATGCAAACGCCTCCCTCTTTCACCACTCAACACTCCCACTTAAACAAAGCTGGACTTTTTCCAAATTACAGTGTGAAATCAAAGCCAGCAGTAAAATATCTCTATTACAACACATAGTCATTAACATCATGTGAAATTTGTCTTATAACTTTTGAAAAAGCTAAATAAAAATATATAATTAAGAAATATTTGACTTAGAAATTCATATATTTTAATAAATGTATTTAAAATATATATATAAAATATGAATAAATCAATCATATTTTGTGTATTATTTGTTGATACTTCTACATGTTTAATTACCTTCATGGGGATTTTTATTTTTATTTTAATGTTTGTCTTTAATTTAGGAAATATATTTTATGAAAATATTTTTTTAATTAATTAACAAACAAATTATATTTTATTTGCTATTTATTGTTAATATTATATTATCTTCATGAGGCTTTTTTATTTAAATCTTTGTTTTAGTAAAATATGCAATTTTATATAACAATATAATATTAAACGAAAAAATACATCAATTACACTTTAGTATTTTTAAATAACTAGTTTAAATAGTATATGTAAATATTTTATTTTACATTTAAGTATATTTTTTGAATAATGTTCAGTATATTTTCTTAAATATTCTCTTTTTTTCTGAGCTTAATACAGACAGATTGTTGAGTTATCTACAGTTATACTGAATGATGTATTAATCTCATCTACTTATCAAAACAGATTCCTGATAAAAGCATAATAGATTTATGACAAGGCGTGTAATGCTTCAGTAAAGATAACTGAGATTTCACACGCCATGTCAAATTAAATGCAATGTCATGTTTTTTGTGGCTTACCAAACATGTTGTACTTTATCCTGTTTTGACTCACATGACCCAGTCAAAATAGCTCTGTTGTTCACCCTGTTTTTTACAACTGTAACTCTGCACACGTTTTCTCATGTCTGTCGACACACGCCTCAGCAACAGTCAGAAAAACTGGAAAAGTCACCTGTCACTGCTTAGAAATCCAGCTTTGACACTAAATGACATCAAAGCACCAGCATGCTAAGCAGTGACAATAACTGGAGAAAGCGAAAATAGTTAACGCTAATTTCATTTTGGAATCTCATAGATCTACATTCATTCAAGTTACAAAAACAAAACAAGAAAAACCCCAAACAAGCGTTCATTTCTTCATAACAAACAGTGCAGCTTCAGCTCTTTTCTCACAGTGCCTAAAATTGGTTCGCTCATTGATCCTGTCGCCCTTTCCAAGAGCCTTCTCTACTCTGATTGGTCAGATGGCAGAGTCTGTTCTTATTAGTGTCCAAAACAAAAGATCTGAATTTCAACTCTCTTTAAACTCGGTGTGAAATCAAAATTTACAGTGTTTATTTGGCTAGTGCACAGTGCTAGCACACACAAATAGCATATACAGGTAAATCCTCTTCAAAAAATGTTTGTTCTGGCAATCTTCAATTAAAGTCTGACCGTTTGCTTCTGTGTTCGGAGTGCTGGTCCTTCAGTTTGATGGCTTCAGCCACAATATTCTTAATCACGCCCCTTTTACCTTTACTTAGCTACAAGGGAATGATAAAAAAGAAAAGCCCCGCCCCTCAATATTCCGTTTCATTTGGAGGTACATCACCATAATGAAATACAAGTCTCTGCAACTTCAGATTCTCGTGGACTGTAAAATACCCCTGAAATCAAAGCTAACCATATTGATTTTGTTAGCTCACATAGTTAGTTTTGAGGTGAACAACTCATCTGGGCATGTCATTAAGAAAAATTGTTTGCCCTTGTATTCTAAAATTAAAATCTGAAAATGGACTTCCTGTTTGTTTTCAGTTAAATTGTCAGATTACGTCTGTCCGATGTGTTGGGCGTTTCTAACATACTTAATCCACGTCCCTCCACTTTTTCACTCCACTTTTCAATTTTGACAGCACTATGACAACAAACAGTCACGGAGGTGTCTGTTAGGTTGTAATAACTCACTCAAAATCTGTATTAAAATGGCTTCTTTAATACATCCAATCAGCTCGCAGTACAAAAAACAAGGAACACCCACTGTTTTCTCATGAGAAAAGCATCATAATAAGAAAAAAAAAATGGTTGCAGCTTCCGGTTCACGCGGCCTTTAAGCACTTAATGTATTTTAAACAGTAACTATTGCATCGGTTTGATCTCATCAATTCCAGCCTGAGTGCTCACCATCCAAATGTTTCCAGGTCATACTTCTGTCATAATCACATTTGAATTTTTCTACAATTTATTACTTGTTAAAAATTTCCGCGGCTCTTAGTACGCCAGTCAAACCACTTTCACACATTTTCATTGCCAAACCTCACCAATCATAATGGTTTGTTTTGGGTCAGTTTTTTAAATTTCCACAACCAGCACAGAGCCACAGGGATCCGGGAGAGGCTGGGTTGGCCTGCAATTTATCCTGAATTGATCCTGAAATTTCTGCAACTAAACATACTAGATCTAGATGTACTGTAGATATAGATGGTGCCTAATTGTTCATTAGCACCGCCAATAAAATTGGTTTGTCGCTCTATGAAAGTTTCTGTTTCCACTCAAGTAAATAAAGCACATCAAGGGAGTAAAATTTTTTTGAAATTTGAATTATAGATATCTTTGTAATATACATTTGCAGTTTTCATTGCTCAATTCTTTAGAAGGTACACTCACTTTATTAGGTACACCTTACTAGTACCTAGGACCCCCTTTTGCTTTTTTTAAGAACTGTCTTAATCCTTGGTATAGATTCAACAAGGTACTGGAAATATTCCTCAGAGATTTTGGTCCATATTGACATGATAGCATCACACAGTTGCTGCAGATTTGTCGGCTGCACATCCATGATGGATCCATGCTTTCATGTTGTTGATGCCAAATTCTGACCCTACCATATGAATGTCGGAGCAGAAATCGAGACTCATCAGATCAGGCAACGTTTTTTCCAATCATCTATTGTCAAATTTTGGTGAGCATGTGCGAACTGTAGCCTCAGTTTCCTGTTCTTAGCTGACAAGAGTGGAACACTGTGTGGTCTTCTGCTGCTGTAGTTCAACGTGTTGTGCGTTCAGAGATGCTCTTTCGCATACCTCTGTTGTAACGAGTGGTTATTTGAGTTACTGTTGCCTTTCTGTCAGCTCCAACCAGTCTGGCCATTCTCCTCTGGCATAAACAAGGAATTTGCACCCACAGAATTGTCGCTCACTGGATATTTTCTCTTTTTTCTGACCATTCTCTGTAAACCCTAGAGATGGTTGTGTGTGAAAATCCCAGTAGATCAGCAGTTTTTTGAAATCACTTAAATCACCTTTCTTGCCCATTCTGATACTCGGTTTGACCATCTAAATGCCTAAATGTATTGAGTTGCTGGCATGTGAATGGCTAATTAGAAATTTGTGCTAACGAGCAGTTGTACCTAATAAAGTGGCCGGTGAATGTACATTAAAAGCCGGAGATGGAATCATAGTAGGTGTTGTGATGCTTTGAGTAATCAAAGTATTGGCAACAAGAGAAGTGGCAGTACGCAGGAAAAATATGGTGGTGCGCTAAACAAAAACACAGAAGTGCCGTCTCACTTCAAGCACTCGTTGTCATGTAAATATGGGTGTTGGCTAGCAGTTTTATATAGCTCAATCCTTACTTTCATTCGCCACAGTAATGTGAAAGACTTACAGATAGCTCTGTCCACCAGATCCACGATGCTCTGTATGGTGTTCTCCTCGGCCTCCGAGCAGCTCCTCTTCCCAATGTTCTTCAACAGCAGAGGGTATCGTGTAAACCTCTGCAGAGGAACCACCAGCAGATCTTTCAACTGCAGCCTGCGGCACTCCTCATTACGCTCACACCACTGCACCACACATGAAAATGACAATTAACCATTTTGGAGACATGATGGGTCCCTCTGTGACAGCATTTTAAATCAAATTTAGGACATTTTAAAGGTATAGTTCAGCCAAATCTTACATTTTACTCATCATTTACTATAGTGACCCTTTTGGTTCCAAACCTTTTTGATTTTCTTTCTTCTGTTGAACACTAAAGGAAAATGTTTTGAAGAATGATACCAGAAATATTTAGGAAATTTATGCCTAGTAGTTTCCAGCATTCTTTTAAATAAAATAGTTTGTGTTCAACAGAAGAGACTCAAACAGCTTTGCAACACATGCCATAAAAGTAGTCCATTTTTGGCAAAACATTTAAATGTATTTGTGAAGTATAGACCATTTCAATGTGGTCATGTCATTGGCCCATGTACATTTTCTGCTTGTTGTCAAACTATTTCATCACTGTAACAAGAGGCAATTCAATCATAGCTTAATGTTAAAACAGCTACAGTAACATTACAGTACTTATCAATATGTGGCTCTTATTGGATTCTCTGTAGCTATAAAAATTAAACATGTAAAACAGGATATATGTTGGGACCCTTGTTTTTGTTTACATCCCTCAAAATAGTCTATATACAGTAAGATTGGGCCAAAATTGGGCAACTTTGGATACATCTCAGAAATAGCAGACAAATATATATCACAGGCAGTCTCTTTATGCATGATATTAGCAAAGAAAATAATTCTACAATATTGGGAGTCAGATTACGCGCCTGTTTTTTAAACCTGGATTAGGAGTTTAAGTTATGTGTTGCCCTAATGTACTCCTCCAACCATGAATCCCCTCCCCCAACATCCCCTCCCCCTATCTAATTCATTTCTTTTCTTATTTATTTTTATCCTGTTCATTTGTCGAAAAAACGAAAATTCATGTTATTGTACACTTGTAATGTATTGTACTTTTTGTCAAAAACACAATAAAAATTAAACAAAACAAAAAAAGTTATGTGTTGCCCATGGAAGAATTAAGATATGGGTTGGTAAACAAACAAAACATATTTTTCAAAATCTGGTCTCCAAGTAGGCTTTATATTAGTGATGCTGACTTTTAACGCTGAACTGGTTTGCCATATGTCGAATTGTGGAGCCTACACACTTCTCTGTAAATTAATTATTGTATTTAATCATTTTTTGTTCTTATGTGTTCTAGTTAAGGTTATTGCTTATTTCTTATGCTAAAAACAATATATAAATATATATGTATATATAAACTGGTTTGAAACAAATGGAGGTGAGTAAATAATGACAGATTTTTCATTTTTGCGTGAACTATCCCTTTAAGATCTACAGTTGAAGTCAATTATTGTGATTTCTTTTTTCTTTTTCGAATATTTCTCAAATTATGTATAACAGAGCAAAGAATTGCTCACAGTATTTCCTATAATATTTTTGTCTTCTGTGAAAGTCTTATTTATTTTATTTTGGCTAGAATGAAAGCAGTTTTTCATTTTTAAAAACCATTTTAAGGTCACTTTTATTAGCCCCCTCAGCCAATATTTTTTAGATTACCTACAGAACAAACCATCATTATACAATGATTTGCCTAATAATTACCCTAACTTGCTAAATTACCCTAGTCAAGCCTTTAAATGTCACTGTAAGCTGAATACTAGTATCTTGAAAATATATAGTAAAATATGATGTACTGTCATCATGACAAAAATAAAAGAAATAAGTTATTAGAAATTAATTATTATAAGTATTATGCTTATAAATGTGTTATCGGGGAGGGGCTAATAAATCAAAAGGGCTGTTAATTCTGACTTCAACTGTATGTCATGATTTTGGACTTGTTTGTATTCATTACACATCAAATTACATTTGGACTATACTGAAAAAAAGATCTTCAACAACAACAGAAATATAAACAAAGGACAATTAAGACTTAGAACATGATACTTCTTAAGCTCTGTAATTTATATTCTTATACATGGCTTTTTGAGGTAATTTAAAAGCCTGCAGAAACACTGTGCGTGCAACTGAGTGGAAAAGCAAGAAGCGACAGGCCAAAACTGATGTGGAGACAGCTTAAGAATACAACAGGGAACAATCCGCAAGAGGGAAAGTAGCTGAGTCAACACGATCCGGTCACCGTGTTCCTGTGTCGGAGCCAATGATCCTGGACAACCGTCCGGCTTATGAGCTAACATTTGCCCTGTTCCCTGGATCTTGTCAGCGTGATGAGACCAAGCCCTGATTTACCATGTCAAACCACAGTTACCTTCACGAAAGAGCCAAAGTCCTCTCTGAGCTTCAGGCTGTCCAGATAAAGGATGGCGGTGCTGTAATTCATGCAGTACTTCTGGAGACAATGGCAAATGCTTTCACCGAACGCCTGCAAAGTCAACAGTCAATATTAGAGAGGGATCAGATGAGGACAATGGAGAAAAACCTTCTGTTATTTTACAGCAAATAAAGAACAATCGTTTAGTGGTGCTCATTTTTTTTATTTTCTAGAACAATCATTTGCACACTGGCTAATGTAATAATACTTTGTGTAAGCACAAAAATGCTCAGGGCTTGCAATTGTGTGTGTGATTGGGCAGTTATATATTACATTTAAAGGTCACTGACTGCGACTTTGCTTTAATGTTTTACATAGTATGAGTTTTACTGTATGTTACTGTACATACGCGTCAGAGATGAAAAGGCGTTTCTATGCATCACAAAAATGATGTGTAATGCAACTTAAACTTTTTTCTCTTCCATATATTATAATGTGTCCTGTTTGAGCAAAATAATGACTAGCATACGCCAGATTAATGTACACGTACAGTTCTAGAAACAGTTAAGAGGCCATTTCAAATGTATTATTGGTTCTCTGGATTTGCCATTAATATTATGTTTTCTGAGTAAAGGCGTCAATTTGTGTTTCCTTTTAGAAAGCGATAGAGAATTTGATATTTTAAATATTATTGGACGTAAAGGGATAGTTCACTCAAACATTTTGATTCTGTCATCATTTCATTCATCATCTGACCTTTTATTTGTTCCAAACGTATTTGAGTTTCCTTCTTCTGAACAAAAAAAGAAGATATTTTGAAGAATGCTGTAAACCGGTAGCCATTGACTTACACTGTATTTTTTTCCTTATTATGGATATCAGTTGAAAATAATAAAACCTTTTCAATATCTTCCTTTGTGTTGAGTCGAAAAAAAGATACTCAGAAAGGGTTGAAAACACAAAAATATACCCATAAAGGGTTAAAAACAGATGAGGGAAAGTAAATGGTGAGTAAATAAAAATTTTTGAGTGATCTGTTGCTTTAAGGTATTTTTAAAAATGATCCATTTGTCAGCAAGACATTTTCAAACATTTCATATATAATGCAATTTAGTACGATCATTTGTATCTCTTAATAAATACAGGTGAAAATAAGTATGTTGTTTTAATTTTCACATAAATAGATGTCCACACAACATTATTTCATACATTTTGACATTTTATTTTCACTAAAGTTATTTTATTTTTGTAAATTTAGACATGGAAATTCGTTCAGCGTACAAACTCTTTCAACGCATTATGGGTATTTCCTAGCCAACCTAGTCTCATTCTGAAAACGTACTGCTGTATACATTTCTGGAGAGCGCCAAATACGTCCCAGGAGGTACGATTTTTTGCAGTTTTTGTTTTCAAGCTGTGTACGCTTTTTCAGAGCCCAAATTTCTCTCATAAGTGCCATTCCTGCTGTTCTCATGTAAATTCACTAGAGGCTACTGTCGACTGAGTGACCGATTGACCCTCCTCCTTCCCTAATCCCAGGGCTTAATTTGTGCCGGAACAAGCCGGATCCGGATCTGGCACCTCTGAAATCTGATCCGGCATCTCATTTTACTGATCCCCCTCTTCACACGCACCACCCCCGCCGGCTCTTTACTTCCTTTCGCGACTTCGCAACCCTCTTCACTTTCGTCCATGACAACCAGCCCCCCTCCCCCCTCTTCACTTTCACTTACACCTTTCCCTTCTCTTGTAGCATGCCGGATACGTTACACCAAACTGTTCTAGGGACCTCGCAATTCACAAATTAAGCACTGCCTAAACCCAACCATAAATATTTTCAAAAGCACATATTGACCTGCCCACCCACCTCCCTAAATCCAACCGACAGTGTTTTCAAAAGCAATCCAGAAAAAGAAAAGCCCTCGCGGCAGTCTGATTTTTACCAAGTTTCCACGTTCTCACCGTTATTTACTTATTTAATTTCTTTTTTGCCTTTTTTGTTTTCCCTGCTTTCTGGAATGGTTCTTCGCTGGACTCTAACCTCCTCGTTGTGGTCGACTCCGCTCCATGTCATTAGTCCACTGACTTATGCGGCGAGCCACTGGACAAACTGGTAACAGTGGAAAAACTGTCCACACTGAAGTAAGCAGTCAGCTGGTAAGCACGAAAAGGAACAGTGCCATACCACCCCGTTTGTTTTAAAGACAAAATGCAGCCAAACACACCACTGGCTACATAATTCGTGATCTCCAGAAATATATATATGTCTCATTTTTCAGTATGAGCCTACAGTATGTTGTTTCTAGCTGTTGAGTGTACATGGGTTGTACACTTGTTATTGCAGAGCATTGACATTTGTATTTCTCTTATGGATTACCCTTGGACATTGTTGTGAGCTCTTTATTGACCCTGCCTGTTTTGACCATGCTTTTTATACAGTATATAAACTGGATCCTCACTTAAGTTGTGACATTTTCGTATGTTACAATACCTGTGGTAACGTACCTTTCTGAAAAGGTCATGAAGAGATTGAGTACTACAGCTGTCTGGGTCGATCCACATCTGCTTAATGACGCGCAATAAACTAGTAAGGAAACCGAAGCTAACCTGTAATACAGCAGAAGAAGAAAAAAAACACTGTATCTAACACAGTTTAAATACATGTACAGTTACATTATCCTCCTTGATTTCTTACCAGACAGAGCTCATTGAGATTTGCAAAGAGCCTCCAGGAGTCAATGTCCTGTAGACAATCTCTTGTTTGCAAGTCTGATAGTGTGGTCAAAAACACCTACAGCAAAAACAAAACACTTAATATTACAGAGTGATCAAATGTGTTAATCATAATTGTGACAAGTGATATTATTGTCATTTTAAGACAATTTTATGCCAGTGATTATACAATAATAATGCAAATTGTAGGTCAAATATGACTTCTCATTCTTAAAGAAACACTCCACTTTTTTTGAAAAATGTTCTTTTTACAAGTCACCTAGATTTAAACAGTGTTACCATTATTTAATTCATATCCTGCTCTGGCCGGAGCACTTTTAGCTTAGCTTAGCATACAGTAGATCATTAAATCATTAGCTATTAGCATCTCGACCAAAAAGAGTTTTAATATTTTCCTATTTAAAGCTTGAATCTTCTGTAATTAGATTGTGTACTAAAACTGACAGTCAATTAAAAGTTGATACTTTCTAGATAGGGCGACACAATGGCGCAGTAGGTAGTGCTGTTGCCTCACAGCAAGAAGGTCGCTGGTTCGAGCCCCGGCTGGGTCAGTTGGCATTTCTGTGTGGAGTTTGCATGTTCTCCCCGTGTTCGCGTGGGTTTCCTCCGGGTGCTCTGGTTTCCTCCACAGTCCAAAGATATGCAGTGCAGGTGCATTGGGTAGGCTAAATTGTCCGTAGTATATGTGTGTGAATGAGAATGTATGGTTGTTTTTCAGAAATGGGTTGCAGCTGGAAGGGTATCCGCTGTGTAAAACAAATGCTGGATAAGTTGGTGGTTCATTCTGCTGTGGTGACCCCGGATTAATAAAGGGAACAAGGCGAATAGAAAATGAATGAATGAATGAATGAATAACTTTCTAGATACTTTATGTCTAGTAACTGTTCTTTCATTCTGGCATGAATAGCAAGGAATTTTGTAGATGTATACTCCCTAGCCATATCGACCTTCAAAATAGCAAATTTTCATTTTCTATCTGCTTAGTGTACAATGTAACTACAGAAAAGTCCAGCTTTAAATGGAAAAATGTAGTTGAATTACATTTTTTGGGTGAGACGCTAATGGTCCAATCTAATTCATTTATTTATGCTAAGCTAAGCTAAAAGTGTTCTGGACCTCAGGTGAATGGATTCAAAAATGGTAAAACTGTTTAACTCTATATGAAAAAAAGTTCTTAAAATCCTTTAAGTATTTAAATGTCATAATATAAACTTTGACACCGGTGATGTAGAATGAAAATGTCCTTTTAAAATCGATTTAACGTTGTTGATAAATGTACGTCATTAGCTGCGTTTCCATCCACCTATTGTGCACATTTTAGAATATCGCAGAAAAACACTGGTTGGAAAAACCAAGATGTACATACATTTTGAAAATGTGCATAAACCTTTTATCTGATCAGAAAAAATGTGCATAAATTACGATGGAAACGCATTTACCGAATAAATTCCAGCATGCATATCAAAAAAGTCATGTGATTTTTCTTTAACAGATCATTCGTTCATTCATTCATTTTCTTTTCGGCTTAGTCCCTTTATTAATCCGGGGTCGCCACAGCGGAATGAACCGCCAACTTATCCAGCATTTGTTTTACGCAGCGGATGCCCTTCCAGCCGCAACCCATCCCTGGGAAACACATCCATACATTCTCATTCACACACATACACTATGGACAATTTAGCTTACCCAATTCACCTGTACCGCATGTCTTTGGACTGTGGGGGAAACCGGAGCACCCGGAGGAAACCCACGCAACCACGGGGAGAACATGCAAACTCCACACAGAAATGCCAACCGGCCCAGCCGGGGATCGAACCTTCTTGCTGTGAGGCGAACGTGCTACCCACTAGGCCACCGTGGCGCCCTTCAACAGATCATGCGATAACAAAAATAGAGGAAAGTGACAGGTACAGTATGTTTGGGTGGACGATGAGGTCTGAACATTTTTAAATGTTGTATACGAGAAAGAAGTGATGACCATTCTTGATGGAAAACATCAGCGGAACGTGCAAATCTTCCAAGAAGTGCAAACGGAGATGATTCTAAAAGGATATGACAAATTGTGGACTATTTTGTGTAATAATTGGAAGACACTTAAGCAAAATACCATCCTGAATAAAAACTCGTAGTGAAGCAGGTGGCAAGAGCACATTCTGTTACTTTTGTCCTAAGATGCAAGTAAGACGAAAAAAGGTCTTCGCCTAATGCTGCAGCTTTCATTTTTCTTTTCATATAAGGCGCCAAATGTGGCCCGAATCTGATTTTTTTGCCCTCATGTGACTCAGGTCTTGACAGTGTGAACAGCCCAAACCGCATGGAATCTGATCTTTTCATGTCAGATTTGTGCCACTTTCATATGTAGTCTTAAATCTGACACAGATCTGATATTTTGCAATGCGACCGCAGTGTAAACGGTTATGTCGGATTTCATGTGACTTTTACATAATCTTTGAGCGACGTGCGTCATCATTCTGTGCTGCAGACGTCATTTACTCCTCAGCAGCAGCAGAATGGCACACAGGGCGATTATTTTACCACAAAAACTTGGTTGTTCATTTAAAAAAAAAAAAAGATTTTGAAGGCAAAACTGGAGCTTGTTAACCAATCTGGTTAACGATTGGGGCACGGGTTGATGCGACGCTGTGTCGGGACGTGTTGCGGGGATTCGTGCTCAAAGTAGGGGGCACTTTCATTTTAAGGACGAACTTTCTGAGAGAATAAAGTGCAGGTGCTCTAGCACCTAAACCAAACCCCCTTTCTGCACATGTCTGTTGTTTATAACAACGTAAAATGAAATAACTCTGCAAACAGAGATAAACCAACTCTGCCTTCACAGTTCAGTCTGCGGCTGCTCATTAACCCTTGATGAGTTCACTACACCGGTGGTCAGATAGACGCGCACCGCGGTTGTCATAAATCACAAATGATCAGTGTTTTCAATCACAAGAGACTTATTTTAGGTTTCAAATACACATTATCAGTAGCAGAACAACCCTTTACAGTTCATGAAATACACCACGGGTGTCTGGGAAAGGGGCAATAATTACATTAAGCATGACAACGTGCTTCAGTATACACATTGTGTGGATAAGTAGACATTCTGTGCTGTCCGTACCTGTACTTTTGCGCATGCGGGTCAGTTTAGGACCAGATCTGTTCACATTGCAAATCTGATATTGGCCACATTTATAACAGCAGTGTGAACAGCTATGCAAAAATATCAGATCTGAGAAAAAAAATCAGATTTGAGCACTAAGCCTCGCAGTGTGAATGTAGCCTTTGACTCGTTGGATGGAAAAGCTGCTTGATTTACCAAATGTTTTATGTGACATTCCAGTTTTGTGCTTAAATTTAATTCGCATCTTTGGATGGAAACATGGCTAATTTGTCATTTTTCTGTAAGTTGATTGCAGATTTAAAACAGCTCATTTGGACTAATTCTAAACTGTCAATAGTTTTCACGAAAACATCACCAGAAATGATTGAGGTCATATCCATGTATTCCGCGTTGCTAGTAGTTTTCCGCTACTGTACTGTTTTTTTGACATGCTTGACAGAAGGACATTCCATTGCATTACTCTGAACACATTGGGTTCACACCTCTTTTAAAACCATGAGCTGATCGAGGAAATAGACACATTCGCTGGTGAAAAGCTCCCAAACGGCCTCCTGTGTTTTGTATATCATTGGATGCTGTGCTGCTTTCAGCTCAGAGCGACCTCGCAAAAAGTCCGCCAAAGACATATCCTGAAAAAGCAGAAAAGCACATTAATATTTTAAGGAAAAACTCTGTGGACAAGAACACTCAGCTTCCATTCTATAATAATTGTGCAGATTATTTTGTAGTTATACACAAGATGCATCATTTATGGTGTGTATTATTTGGAAGGAGAACCAGCTGCATTTGATGTTTTCGGTTTAGTTTTGTTTTGCAATGCAGGACATTCTAGGAAACAAGACACACCTATAATGTCACTATGGGATCCAGATATTACTATGCTTAAGCGCTCAGATACCTGTATACACACAAACATTCACCTAAAAATGAAAGTTTTGTCATCATTCACTCGCCCTCAACTTGTTCCGAACCTGTTTGACTTTCTTTGTTGAACAGACACATGCACACACACACAAGTACACACAATAAACAATAATAATTTGGTAACACTCTATTTCGATGGTGTATTTGAGTATTAGTAGACTGTCTGCTTTATATCTGCTGATACTGACATTCAACAGACATTTAATTGACTATAAGAAACTTTGCAAGTACATCAACTTACACTAACCCTAACCCCAACCCTAATACCAACCTAACAGTCTACTTATAATCTAATGAGAATAAGTTGCAATGTAACTTCAATTCAACAAACGGACCATTAAAATAAAGAGTGACCAATAATTTCAAGAAAATAAATGATCAAAAAATAAATAAATCTTGACGAATGGTGTTAACTGATATTGATTTGCATGTGTTTTTTCTACAATGGATTTCAATGGCTGCCAGTTTCCATCATTCTTCAAAATATCTTCTTCTTTTGTACTCGATGGTGACTAAGGGCGTGTTTACTTCCACGGTTCACTAAGTTTTGCTACGGTTGCAGCTTCCGCCCACACTACCCCGGAGTTTTCGAGCTATGAAAACGGAGCATTTTGGAAACGCTGAAGAGTTTTAGTTTTAAAACGCAGCTGCTCCCTGTCAGTGTGGATGGGTGAAAACGGAGACACCTGAAAACGGAGACGTGGCTTCATACATTTGCCTATCTGATTGAGGCTTTTTCCTTAATATTAAGTGCACAAAGTTCAGTCTTTGCATATTCCCGAGAAAAACGTGGGGTAAATCTTCAAAGAGAACAGTGTACTTTATAACGTCACTCACATCCCCCTGGCTTCGATGTTTCACAATCTCAACAATAAAATCAACAGATGATATAAGGAACTGCCTATATTTATTTTGATATTAACAACTTAACAGACACCAAAAATGTTAAGGCCTCGTGTAGCTACATATTTATATGACCGTCATCTTCACTATATGCATATTTATAACAAAAAAGAGCCTAACATAACTGCCTCCTTTCATTTTCTTTGAAATATAAAGCATACACTGTCTATTTTGCTGAATATCAGTTTTAATAATCAATAATGGCCATTATAAAAGTATAACGTGCAATAAGTTTATAAACTATAGGAAATAAAGGAAAGCAATATCAAATTCAGTCGTCAGATAGAGACAAGATGAATTAAATACCACGTTTAACTAGTGAGATGAAATGCAGCGGAAGATCCTTGATGAACTGTCTGACGTACACTGCTCTCATCTGGGGAGGTGTGCTCGAAGCACCCGCTGACTGTCTGGAGCTCAGACGTGCACATACGCTGCAGGGCATGCCAGAGTGCGTGTGTGGTCACGCGATGTGCGTTTTCAGTGGTATAGTGTGGAAAGGTTGGGAATCAAACTCTGATTTTCACTAAATAACTTTTTACTTCATAGCATTTGTGCATTTCCAGTTAGAAATGACATATTTTTTAAAACAAACTTCACTTTTGTTTTAGTATTTCAGTATTTTTGAAGTGATAAAATATTTAACTCTTAATAAAACATTTAACTCTTATAAATTAATGTATACTCATATATTTAATTATATAAAATAAACTCTGTTCTGAAAATGTACGAACAATTAAGAATATTTCTTTAGATGTTTACCTAAGTTGGACATATAAGAAAATTTCAGAAAACGTGTCATACAAACATTATATTTTATATAAAGTATGCTAAGATCTTTTTGCTATTTTCTACCCTTATTAATTAAGAATACCCTTTTAAAATTTAAGGACTTCTTCTAATGTGCTCAGAAGCTGATCTCCGGTGGCTTTCAAAATGATTTCCCCCCATTGGTTTTGGACTCTCACCTTAAATGTCTGAAAGTCTGTGTCTCTCCATTCGTGGACCTGAACGGCAGCCAGACACTTGTCAATGTCAGCTCCACTGCGAGTTTTCCCTTTTGTCTGCTGGAAAACAGAACTCACATTAATTCAGCATCACTCTGGCCTGCCCTCAACAGCTCTCTTTGTGTTTGATCACTAACTGTGGAGCAGATTGGAGAGAGCGACATGTTGAAGCTCTGTTGGACATGCCCGTTTTGTTGTTGTTTACTGTTAATGGAATTGATTGGGGAGGGGGGAGGATGTGCGTGCATTCAAATCTGATTTGGCTCAAAGTGGGTCAGTGAACACTATGTGCTAGACATCATCTGAAAAATGACGACAGAGATTTTGCAGATGGCAACAAGCACAGAACTGGCACCAGATCAAAACGTCATGAGTGAGATATCGGCACAATGGTACTGAAGCGTTAAAATATGAGAATATTAGCTCTTACTGTGCTACAGAAGCGTTAAAATGTGAGAATACTTGCACTTACTGTGCTACGTCTTGAGAAGGGCCACTTGGATTTCTTTTCTGTAAAAAAACAAAACAGTGCAATAAAGCATATTTTAAAAAAAGTGCAATAAATCACACTTTAAAGTGCAAATCACATACAAATATGTGCAAGTTTATTTCCACAAAATCGATTTATTCTGTCTGAATGAACACTGGTGGAGACCTGCCTTTAACCCAACAATCCAGATCCAGTCCAGATACTGTGGTTAATGTCTGATACACTGTCAATATTTATCACGTATTTATTATCAGTGTAACATTAAATTGTTATGATATATTGATACAGGTGCCACGGTGGCGTAGTGGGTAGCACGTTCGCCTCACAGCAATAAGGTCACTGGTTCAAGCCCCATCTGGGTCAGTTGGCATTTCTGTTTGGAGTTTGCATGTTCTCCTTGTGGTTGTGTGGGTTTCCTCCGGGTGCTTCGGTTTCCAAAGACATGCGTTATAGATGAATGGGGTAAGCTAAATTGTCCGTAGTGTATGAGTGTAAATGAGTGTGTATGGATGTTTCCCAGAGATGGGTTGTAGCTGGAAGGGCATCTGCTGCGTAAAACATATGCTGGATAGGTTGGCGATTCATTCAGCTGTGGTCCGCTGACCCCAGATTAATAAAGGGACTAAGCCGAACAGAAAATGAATGAATGAATGAATGAATGAATGATATATTGATCGAAGAACAGTATCAATTACTTGTGTAAAATATCGATATCTCCTAAAAAAATGTAGAACACATTTTTATTTTGACAATCTACACATCTTTATGCCCTTTTACGTTTTTTATGCTAAAATGCATATTTTGGAATTCTTGATTAATTCACCTATTATTTATTTTTATTTTTATATATTGTTTATAAAATACTTAAGTGCAGTATTTGCTGTGGATTAAATGTATTTAATGCTAAAGTTATACATTTTGGTTGCATTTGTGAGTAACTGGTTCTGGAAATTAGGCATTTAATATCTTAATATCAATAAATTGATATTAATCGGTTGAGTCAAATTGAATTGAAATCATATTGCAGAATTTTGTGAAGTATCAAAATATATCGCTGACTAAAAGTATTGATATCATATTGTATCGAGACGAAATGTCAGATTTACACCCCATATATATATATACACATACATGCATGCATACATACATACATACATACATACATATATATACACTGTATATATACACACTTATATACGTTTTACTTTTATTATGACAGTTTGTCTGGAAGACTTTGTGTTTCAATGCATTTAATGTAAGTTTTTCTCAGATTAAATGGTGATAAGCAAACAGAGCATATCTAGAGATCAAATTCATCACTTGTTTATTACTGCTTTGCAACCCGCTTTGTCGTAAAATTGATCTCGATACTTCGCTCCATTATTAACTGTTTATATTTACAATTCTTTTTGAAGCCATGAAAGCTGAAGGAACGTTACATTTAGCCCGTCACAATGAACTGGGTGACTAATCAGAGCTCTTTGGGATTCACAGAAGAGGGGCTTTGTGGAAAGCATGACTCAACTGAAAAGAGAGGTACAACAATCTAAATATATGTAAAATGATGTTTTTCAACATTAAAGGTCTCCTGAAGGTGTTTTTTTATTGCATGTTTTACGTAATCTCAACTAAAACACGAAGCGAGAGTGGGAAATACAGTAGCTCCTCCCCTTTTAAAAAACAGCCAATAGCATTTAGTTTTCTCCCAGCTATGCCAGTGAAAGTGGTTGAGATTAAATTAAATACAAGTGAAACGTGTCTTGAAGGAGGTGGGACATGTCAGATATTAGAGAGCATTTGATTGGTCAAGATTTGATGGGAAACTGAAGTATGAGGTGTCGTAAAAAAGTTGATTCATTTAGGTGTTAGAGTTACTTTAGATGGTTATATCAGTTTTATATCTTCTAAAAGTTAATTTTGTCATTGTTTTGGAGCACACTAGCTAATAGATATCCTCAAAAATAACAATACTGATAATAATATCTAAAAAAACACTTTTAATTCCACTGAAACTTTAAAGCAGTTTAACTTAGCACACCTAATAAACAAATGTTATGCTTTCATTTTAATACAGTGAGTATACACTAGTATATGTCAGTCATAAAAACAACAACAACAACTGAGGCATGACTAACCTGAATAGGCAGATTTATTCAACATATCAGCCGCACCATTGGACACAAACAAATCTCCAGGGGAAACATCCAATCCAGGAAGACTGACAACCACAGAGCTCCGCCTCCTCTCCTTCAGCCTGAGAGAAATCACAGCAGAAGAGAACAGGTGAGTTCAGAGAACACTCGGCCCCTGAGGCAACCTGTCTTTCAAAGCATACATGATGGATGTTTGCTAGAATAATGTCAGTTAACCAAAGAGCATTGCTTTTGAGATGCATTTGCTTTGTATGCTTTTGTATTTTTTACGAGCACACTGTAAGCTGGACAGTTTTAGAAGGTACAAATCTGCATGTGAACTGCAACTGTGCCAAATGATTTCTACTTTACTCCAGTGGTACAATGGCTCCTCAGACCGCAGAAAACAATTATTCCACTAAATTAGGACAATGTGCTGTGATAATCTCTTTATGCAGAGCTTGGCCGTGATAAACTCCAAATTTCAAGGAAGATTTGTTTGAGCAGGAAATCAAAGAAATTCCATGTTCACATTTCTAACATGCTTTTGTTTTTATTAGGTTGCTGAAACTGCGTTGGCAATGATGATAAACAAAAACATACTGGACATCAGCTGCACTCTGCATGGATATCATAACGTGTACGTCACTGAACAGTGGGATATATTGATAGATACAGGGTGTTATGGTGGTTAACAATGAAAGCAGGGGTGGAAAATCAGCACCCTGATTTTTTGCCTCAAGCAATAGGAGTGTATACATGATTAATTAAGTTAAATACAGTGCTCAGCATAATTGAGTACACCCCATTTTGAAAATTTAACTTTTTTATCCAGGGCGTCATGGTGGTACAGAGGGTAGCACGATCACCTCACAGCAAGAAGGTCGCTGGTTCAAGCCACAGCTGGGTCAGTTGGCATTTCTGTGTGGTGTTTGCATGTTTTCTCCGTATTCGTGTGGGTTTCCTCTGGGACACAGTCCAAAGACGTGCGCTATACGTGAACTGAATGAACTAAATGGAAGGGCATCCGCTGCGTAAAACATATGCTGGATAAGTTGGTGGTTCATTCCACTTTGACGACCCCTGATTAATAAAGGGACTAGGCCGAAAAGAAAATTAATGAATATTTTTATCCATTTCTTATTGAATATAGGCAATGTATTTTGGTGCATTTAAACAAAACAGATTAATTAAACAGATATATTTATTAAAATAATATTTTAGTCCCCAAACATATTTAGAAATTGAAAGATAACAATTAAATTCAAGCAAAATATTGAAAAAAAGTTGGCCCATGGTAGCCTTTGATTTGGCCCGTCATCCCATCTGAGAAGAGACGGAAAATGATGGAGATGGTTTAGAGCAGTAATGTCCAAACTAGAGCCTGTGGGCCAAAGTTGGCCCTTTTCATCCCTTGATTTAGCTTGACAGAGGGAAATGATTTGGGAAATGCCTTTATAAGAGATTCTCATTTCAATTTTAAGAAAACTATCTAAAACTGAATGCCATAGTAAATATGGTTGAGGTCCTTTTTTCTGTTTATTTGTAAATATTATTAAATAAATTAGCAAATTACCCATGGCAACTTTAATGTAATACAATTTGCCATATTTACTTTCGGCCCACAGCACTCAGTCAAGCTTGGATTTTGGCCCTTCATAAAAAAAAAGTTTGGGCACCCCTGGTTTAGAGATAAATAATGTAACCTTTTATTTGTTTGTTTTATTGTTAAGGTAATCAAGTCAAAAGGCAGATTTGAATTGTTTTAATTGCAATAAGTTTTATTTTAAAAAGTTATACTACATTAGTTAATGTGATTCAGGGTAATGTTTTCTAATTATATTTAAATATTATGAAATAGGGCGCCACGGTGGCGTAGTGAGTAGCACGTTCGCCTCATAGCAAGAAGGGCGCTGGTTCGAGCCCCGGCTGGGTCAGTTGGCATTTCTGTGTGGAGTTTGCATGTTCTCCCTGTGGCTCCCATGTTTGTCCATGTTACCCCCCCCCCCCCCCATAGGTGAATGGGGTAAGCTAAATTGTCCGTAGTGTATGACTGTGAATGTGTGTGTTTGGATGTTTCCCAGAGATGGGTTGCGGCTGGAAGGGCATCTGCTGCGTAAAAAATATGCTGGATAAGTTGGTGGTTGATTCCACTGTGGCGACCCCGACTATTAAAGGGACTAAGCCGACAAGAAATAAATGAATATTATGAAATAAATGAGGAAATTACCCATGGCAACTTTAATGTAAAAGAGTCTGGCATATTTATCTTCGGCCCACTGCTCTCTATGATATTTGATTTTTGGCCCTTCATACGAAAGAGTTTGGGCACCCCTGGATTAAAGGGACAGTTCACCTAAAAATGAACATTACCTCATAATTTTCTCACACTCAATTGGTTCTAAACTAAATTTTCTGAATTTCTTTGTTCTGTTGAACACGATACAAGATATTCTGAAGAATGTTGGAAAATGTAGCCACAGACATCCATAGTAAAGACAAAACATACTATGGAGGTCAATAGCAGTTTTTCCCAACATTCTTCAGTATAGCTTTCTTCTTGTTTAACAGAAGGAAGAACCAGGTTTGGAACAAGTGTAGGATGAGTAATTGATGACAGCATTTTCAATTTGCCATGACTAAACAGGGTAAAATACATAAAATGTAAAACTGGTGTGAAACATTTCTGTTAACTAAAGCAAATGCAAACTTAATATGAAAACTAAAAACAGTGACAAGACAATATAACTGATTACAAACTGAATGAAGAGATGCACATAAATGTTTAGTTTTTATGTATTTGTCCTCTTACAGATAAGTTCAAATGTTCTAACTATTGTCCTTGTAAATGACAATTGTGGTGTTAATGAATTGATGTCACTTAATTCTACATATAATAAACCACAATTACCAAAGTTAAAACCTAAATACGAAAAATCTAAAAATGCCAAGTAAACAACGCATCTGAAAGACTAAATCTGATTTGAATGTAAAAGATGTCATAAAATGCAGTAATGTAAACAGGATTGGGGAACTAGATTGTAAACAGACATATTTTGGTCTCTTCTGTTCTTGTTCTTCTATTTTTATCTACACTAGATTTAATTAAACAATTATACTGTAGTTCCGCATAGGTCATTTCAGTTTCCCTGTTTCATTTTGACATAAAATCCTAAGAGCTTATAGGCAAAGCTCTGACTATTTTCACACACAACTTGATGGTCTGGTTTTTGAAATACTCTTCCTCTGTACATAGACTCAGTGTGCTACTACTGCATGTCATATGTGGAAAAAGAGTTTTACAATTGCTTACATCTTCAGATGCAGGTATGAGGGAGAAATAAGCACTTGGCAGTAAGTTAATCTCACTGTATATTTCAAAATAAATAGAAATCTATTTTTACAGCCACCTTAAAGGCACAGTGTGTGATCTTTACTGCTAGAGGGAATATATTCACAACAAACAAAGGCGTAGTTTGATGACGCCATGACTCAGTGTAAATTATTGTGAGTTTTCATCTTCATTACATCCTCTGGGACTTGTGCAGAAATCACAGATGAGGGATTCAACACTTGGTAGAATAAAGCAGAGTAAGACTGCAAGCGAAGCTAGACCACTGAAGCAAGTGCTGATAAGAGACGATGTGGCACGAAAGTAGCAGAGATTTTATAATGCTGCAGTCCTTCTGGTTCTTCCAGTCATGGTTATGTTATGAATAAGCAGCACAATTTTATCATACTAAATAAATTCTAAAGTTCTGCTATAATTCTGAGCTGTGAAGTCCAATAAAATGCAGATCATTTTTATATCTTTGTGTAAGTTTAACAGCATAGAATAATTAAAATGCGTACAAGGGTTTTACATGCTAGACTATCATTCTAGAATACTAGGGCTGGCTTATTAATCAAAATGAAATCGCAAATGTGATTAAGGAAAGTTGTGAATGTCATGAACATCTTGTCAGTTAAGCGAGGTTGTGTATTCAGTACAGTAAATCTCTTCCAAAGGCCAGAGGGCACTCTTGTGCAGAAACTACAAACACCTACACAGAAGAAATCCAGGAAATCCCCATAGTTTTGCGATAAAAACAAAAGATTTAACTCCTTTCAATGATTAATACTGATTCATGTCTAATAGTCATAGGAACTGAAGTTATGAAGTGAGTTTGGAGTAAATTTGCATGTTACTATATGTTGTAATTTTGTGCCAGGAAAAAAAACGTAAAATAACGGCCATTTAATTACAGAAATATACCGTAAAATAATATATTATTATTTAAAATTAATTCTAAAGAATATTAAATTACAGAAATTTACCAGAAATTTAAATTTAAGGAAATTTCTGTAATTTAATATCCGTTATTTTACAGTAAAATTATTTTTTCCGGCACCCTAGCTGCCGGAAATAAACCGTAAAATTATGATTTTTTTTTACAGTGTAGCTTATCATAACAACTAAGACTATGTGTACTATATGTAGCTCCATCTGAAAGCATGAGCTGGAGATTTTCTAGAACCGGCTTTACTGACAAAATGCACATAAAAATCACATTGGATTAATCTCTCAGCCCTACATGACACTGAACAAAACAAACTCTTATAGATTGTTTCACTTATCGATCAAACAGCCTCTTAAGTGTTTCTTGGCCACTGAGTCCAGACCTTCTGTCACCAGTCTGAAGTAGGGTTGGGTCGATAGACATTGCTATCGTCCATCGCCGATGGCCAATAGACATCACGATGCTGAGCTGGTATCGTGATCAACCGCCCCGCCCGTCACAGCAGCAGTAACCCGCTTGTGAAAAATACAAACTTAGGCCTCGTTTACACTAATACGGCTTAGTTTTAAAATGACATTTTTGGATGAAAACAATCCACATCCTCACTGGCGTTTCATCTAGCATTTATGAACAGTCCTCTGTCCACACTATACTACTAAAAACACACATCACGCAAACACACACACACACAAAAAACTCTGTCATGCGGTCTATCATATGCACACGTCTGAGCTCCAGGCAGTCAGCGGGTGCTTTGAGCACAAAACCGCAGAGAGCAGTGCACGTCGGATAGTTTATCAAAGGTGTACCGCTTGATCGCGTCTTACAATATTTGTTAAATGTGATATTTAATTAAACTTGTCTCTAACGACTCTTCAGTCTTTTCAATCTATAAGGTAACGTGTCACAGCGTCACTGTGACACAGCAGTACACTGCTTCAATCTTTCGCTTTCACGCTTGTATATAGTACTTTTAGCAAAATCTTCATGTACTGTTGGTTGGTTCCTGTGTTGTGCATCTATTTAGCCAACTAAGTTTGTTGACACCATTATAACGACACAGATCACTGTGTGAAGCTTATCTTTATTTATTTATGATTTAATTATGGGTAAAACAAAGACCAAGTGGATCAGATAGTTGAATCGGTAGGTTACAAATAGTTAATTTGTTATGAATTAATTAATTATTCATTCATTCATTCATTCATTTTCTTTTCGGCTTAGTCCCTTCACCAATCCGGGGTCGCCACAGCGGAATGAACCGCCAACTTATCCGGCATTTGTTTTACGCAGCGGATGCCCTTCCAGCCACAACCCATCTCTGGGAAACACATCCATACATACACATTCACACACATACACTATGGACAATTTAGCTTACCCAATTCACCTGTACCGCATGTCTTTGGACTGTGGGGGAAACCGGAGCACCCGGAGGAAACCCACGCAACCACGGGGAGAACATGCAAACTCCACACAGAAATGGCAACTGGCCCAGCCGGGGATCGAACCAGCGACCTTCTTGCTGTGAGGCGAACGTGCTAACCACTCGGCCACCGTGGCGCCCTTAATTATTCATAAATAATTAATTCATCGCCGCCCATATGACGGCAATGCCATCGTCCATCTCGATGTTTCACATTAGACATTGTACGATGCCAAATTGGTCGACATCACCCAACCCTAGTCTGAAGGTCTGGCTAGACAACACTACACGTATCCAAAGTAAAGAAATAAACACAACAACTACAGCAGATACTTTTATCAGTCATTATGTGTTCATCGCACTGAATATTGAACCATAAACCTATATAGCTATGAGATATGATTTCTTCAGCACTATAAAGGGAACACCCATTCCCACGCCACCTGGCACAATGAACCCAACACATACTTCCTTATTAACTTTCTACTTCATTATTTTCATCCTTTTGGACCTTTCTGGAGATACAGAAGCTAATAAAAGGCTTAATGTGTTCACTATTTGCCCTTCCAACTTCTCTTTTGCAAGAGCAAACAGAAACACAAATGCCACCGCATCAGGCTTTGAAACCCTACCGGTAAAAAGTCAGTCCTTTTTATCGACATTAAAAACAGGTCACTGCTAATGGCTTGTTATCTAGAGGCGAATCCACAATGCAGGCCTACAATGAAGCAGTCCTCTATCTTAACCATCCCGGCCACAAAGAAGGGAGCTTTGTCCTCGCACCTCTACAAAATAATGATTCCCCTTAACATAACTGTCCCATCCAATCGGCGTCCAGAGATGAGCACTGCAATCAGACGGTGCCATACTGTAATTAAGGCCACAATAGCTGCCTAATTATCCACCGCTGAAAAGACGAGCGTGGCCCAAGCAAAGAGGGCCCTACAGGGGGAAAAGTGGCACTAATGAGAGTTTGTCTGGGGCGAACGGTGGATCTCTAATAACTCTCCTTTAAAAGTTCATGCGCAGCTAACAAAGCGGCAACACAATGAACAATAAACGTCCCACAATCCCAGCTCCCCCTTGCGCCAGCATGGTGGCGCTCTGCTGAAAAAAAGTGTCCCGCTTTGGCCTCATTACCATGAACGACAACAAATTCCTGCATTTATGACACAATTTTTCAAATAGGAGATGTTAAGCAACAAGCGCACAGGGAAATGCTAGTTTTGGTAGACAGACCAAAGTGACTAGGACAAAAATATGGTTCACATGCAAATAGAGTGGGAATGGCTCATGCAAAACTTTAGATTAGAAACAGCTCACCTACCTTTTATGACATAGATCCTTGACCTGTAATCAAAAGCAGATATAGAAAAACGTGAGCAAAGTACTTGGAGACAGCAAAACCCTAGTCAACAAGTCTACATGATATCAATTTCAGAGCATCTAGTCACACAATTGTTGTGTGCTAAAAAGACCTCTGAAGTTCTCACATCTACTAAAATCTCACTCCATTGTGGGAAGAGTTGGTGAATGTGTGGACGGACTGAATGGAGCTTGGCTTTTAAACTTCTGATCCTACACTGACCCTTCCATTATTTGGTGATTGCTGACTGCAGTGAATGGAACGAAGCTGCCAGTGCATGAAGCTGCTGATTCAATTGCTGTCAGAAGCTCTTATTGTGAACTAGTACCTCGGGAGGTCGAAGGAGGACGACACAAGAGGCCTTTTTTGATAAATGCGGAAAGGCTATTGCCGTTTGATTTACAAGCTGCATGGAAAAAGATTATCGTGACGTATCATCGATGAAACTGATTGTTATCAAAAGGATAATATACAGGCCGCTAGTCAAATAAACACTGATGTGGTGATCGAGACAAGGGTTGTTTTTGTCAACTAAAATAAAAACCGCTTTGTTAAGGCTTAAAGGGAGTTCACCCTAAAATGAAAATTCTGCCATCATTTACTCGCCCTTCACTTGTTCAAAAACCTATTTTAGTTTCTTTCTTTTGTTGAACACAAAAGGAGATATTTTGAAAAATGATGGTAGCTAACACCCATTGATTTCCAAAGTCCATGGTTACTGGTTTTCAGCTTTCTTCAGAAAACCTTCTTTTGTGTTTAACGGGAGAAAGAAAGGTTGAAAAGGTTTGAAAACAATGAGAATAGTAAATGATGAGCTTTTTGGGTGAAATGCATTTATTCATTTTTTTTTCAGCTTAGTCCTTTTATTAATCCGGGGTCGCCACAGCGGAATGAACCAACAACTTATCCAGCATATGTTTTACCCAGTGGATGCCCTTCCAGTTGCAACCCAACACTGGGAAACATCCATACACTCTCACATTCACACTCATACACTCGGCCAATTTTATTCATTCATTCATTCATTCATTTTCTTTTCGGCTTAGTCCCTTTATTAATCAGGGATCGCCACAGCGGAATGAACCAACAACTTATCCAGCATATGTTTTACGCAGCGGATGCCCTTTCCAGCTGCAACCCAACACTGGGAAACATCCATACACTCTCACATTCACACTCATACACTCGGCCAATTTCATTCATTCATTTTCTTTTCAGCTTAGTCCCTTTATTAATCAGGGATTGCCACAGCAGAATGAACCGCCAACTTATCCAGCATATGTTTTACGCAGCGGATGCCCTTCCAGCTGAAACCCAACACTGGGAAACATCCATACACTCTCACATTCACACTCATAGACTCGGCCAATTTCATTCATTATTTTCTTTTCGGCTTAGTCCCTTTATTAATCAGGGATAGAATGAACCGCCAACTTATCCAGCATATGTTTTACACAGTGGACGCCCTTCCAGCCACAACCTATCACTGGAAAACATTCATAAACACTCATAACCTATGGCCAATTTAGCTTACTCAATTCACCTACACCAGAGCACCCAGAGGAAATGAACAAGGGAAGAACTCCACACAGAAATGCCAACTGACCCAGCCGGTGCTTGAACCAGCGACCTTCTTGCTGTGAGGTGATCATGCTACCCACTGCACCACCGTGTCACCAGCCTCGGTGAGTATTTTTTATTTATTTACATACACTGTAAAACCCACACTGGGTTCCACTCAATCAATTTGTCGGACAAAATGATGGAATTAAGTTAAATATACAAATTTAAGTGGACTGAACATGAACAAAATTAAGTTGTCAAAAAAAACTTCACAAATTGTGTTGTTAGCTCAAAAGCAATCATCATTTTTTGAGTGTATATGAAATGGGAATTAAGGAAACATTTTAAAAAACTATAAAAATAAAAGCCATTTTAAAATATTAATATAATTATAATATTTATAAGGCGCCACGGTGGCCTAGTGGGTAGCACGTTCGCCTTACAGCAAGAAGGTCGCTGGTTCGAGCCTCGGCTGGGTCAGTTGGCATTTCTGTGTGGAGTTTGCTTGTTCTCCCCGTGGTTGCGTGGGTTTCCTTTGGGTGCTCCGGTTTCCCCCACAAGTCCAAAGACATGTAGTACAGATGAATTGGGTAGGCTAAATTGTCCGTAGTGTATGAGTGTGAATGAGTGTGTGTGGATATTTCCCAGAGATGGGTTGCGGCTGGAAGGGCATCCGCTGCGTAAAAATATGCTGGATAAGTTGGCGGATCATTCCGCTGTGGCGACTCCGGATTAATAAAGGGACTAAGCCGAAAAGAAAATGAATGAATAAATGAATATTTTATAAATAATAATCCCAAAACAACAATGCAGATCTTATTTCATAATAAATATAATATATCTGTTGTTTTTCTTTAGGGTAAGATGACCTAAAACTCATTGTATACCTGCTCATTGTCATCAGTGGTGCTCTCTTTGTCAGAAACAGGCTCTTTTGAATCACAAGACTCTTTGCTTTTGAAGATGGCACCATTGTCAAGAGTCTGTGATCTGTATGTACGAACTGCACTGTGAATCATTGAAGACTCAAGGTTCTTGTTCTCTCCATCCACCGCCAGCGGAGATTTTTCTCGAAAAAATTGAGAATGTGGACTCATCGGGGTTGAAGACTCCTCTCTTAAAGGCTTGGCCGAATTGCTAATCTCCCGGTTGTAGATTCTGGTGCTCCTCATCCTCCTCAGAGTCGGGGATGTGGAGATGCGGGTTGGGGAATGTCTGTGAAAATCCTGAGGGTGTGACATCCCAGACGTCCACCTTAAAGCCGGGGATGTGGTGCAGCAGGCCGGGGAATGTCTGTGAAAATTCTGAGTGTGTAACACCGGGGGAATCCTCCGCAGAATTGGGGATGGAGAGATGGGGGCCGAGGAATGTTTGTGAATCTCCGGAGTGAGTGAGTCCACAGGCATGCAATTCAGGCCAGATGATGTGCTTCCTAAATCTATTTGCATTATGCAAAGATTAGTCGTTTGTGTGTCATTGTCCTTGCTCTGTACATGTTGGGTTTGGGTCTGAGCATCCATCCCTTTCACCATTTTCTTGTCATGCCAGTCTATATAACTCCAGTCCAAAGTTTTATCCACTTCCTTTCTGTTTTCACTTATGAAAGCATAATTCAGCTCTGTCATCTTGAGTAATCTGGCATTATATCCCACAACTGAAGAGCGATTAAGAATCAGATGCAAGTTTGGCTTGAGTCATTCCCACAAAAATGTGTCCAATCCGATGTCTGTGGAGTTTTAGAAAGGCAAGAAAGGATTAGAAAAGCCACTCACTATGTTTATTTGAACTCTAGCAGAACTAGTCCTGTACAGTATGCCTATTTTAAACCCAAGAAATCTCAAAATTGTAGATAACCCAATGAAACAGAACACACGTGTTGACTTGAAGGTAATGATTAAGGCCCAACAGAAAGAAGTAAATGATAAAGTGATTACATTTCTAAAAACAAATAATAATATTAATAAAATCAGCATTTATAGTTGATAATGGTACATATTACCTACAAAAAACAACAAAATCTGTTACTGGGGAGGTCCATTTGCTTCATAAGTTTCTAATACTGTATGAAGGTATTCATTTATTTTGTTTTGTTTGTTTGTTTGTTTGTTTTTCACAACACGGGACAGTGTACAGTAATCAACATTTCTAGAACATAAATGTACTCAAATTAGCCCAAAGATTATTTTTTGTGGTCTCTTTGTCAGTTGTTAAAGGCCTATAACAATAAAAATTCAAATTCAAGCTATAAACTAAACTCAAATGGACAACAAAAAATAACCTCAACAACAACAATAGCAATGTTCGCAATGTTGAATTTTAAAAGAAGCCATTTCTTAAAATTATACTTAAATATATTAAATGATACACCATCTCTACCAGAGTGTGGTATCAAATTCCACTGATGTGATGCACTAAGAAAAACAAGTTTGAACAAAAGAAGTTTTAAGAAGTGGTAATATTTCCTAAGTGGTAATATGAACTTTAAAGGTCACCTATTTTAACCATTTTACAAGATGTAAGATAAGACTTTGGTGTCTCCAGAATGTTTCTTAAAAAGTTTCATCTCAAAATACCTATCAGATTATTTTTTATATAACGTAGAATCTGACCATTTTGGTTTCTGAATACATTGTAGCTGTATTTGCAGCCTATGGCTTCAAAAACCAAATGAGCTGCTTTTCCCCGCCCAGAGCTCCAACGTGTGTGTCTGCTTCTCCTGCGTAACATCAGATAAACAGCCATCAGTGATAGAGACAGACTCGGATGAAGCTGAAATACAGCTCATTAGTCAAAAATACCAAGTAAGTTTATTTCATGTATTTATGGTGGAGTTTATTCAAGCGAAAGGATTTCAAGTGAAAGGATAAGTCACACACAAATACCGTTTGCAGTACACACACATTTCAGTGCATTTACATTACATTATGTTATATATGATTTTACTTATATATATTACATTATATTACATTATAGCGGTTAAGAATTACATTTTACTCTCTTTAACGCAAACATGCTCTGTTTTGAAAACATTCTAAATTTACAAAATGATTTATTGAGGTGCAGCTGATCACAGAGAGTTGTAAAATATGTTTAAATCCCAGTTTATTTGGGAAAAATGTTCTGTGGACATGTGTATACATGTTATTATGGAGACATGGCACCTGTCAATCAATTTGGTGGGTGCGGAAAACTGCACTCCTGCACCTCCTACATCATGTTGCAATGGGCCTTAAAATCACTGGAATTTGGATCCTATTTTAACATCAGGAAATTTTTACAAAGAGACTAATTGTGTTTATATCACTGCAATATGACTTACCTACTTACATACAGTTCTATCCAAATAGCTTACAAAAGCTTCATAGGTGCCCTTTGAGGTACAAATATGCACTACTGTATGTAGGGACTACTACTGTATGTACACTTTAGGTATTAACAATATGAGTCTTTAAAGCAGTAATATGCATCATTTAGGTGTACATAAATGCAAAGATATACATTTTAAAAAGTGTTAGCATTTTTTAAGTAAAAGGGTCAAAAACTATTTTAAACCCTTAAATTTCCATTTTGCACACCAATGGGATTAAATGTGTGCATTCACTAATACATATGAAGTTAAGCACTCAGACAATGAAAGCCACTATTAATGTTATGCAATTTTCAAGCAAGCAATCCAGAAGGATTATTTTAGCCACATTCTCAGACAGTCTATATTTATCATTCATTCAGCGTGTTTAAAGTAATATTTCTGATATTGTAACCTTCTAGACTATTTTGCACATATCATATTGTATATATGGCAACATAAACTTAAATATGCTGCATGTTCAGTGTCTAACGTTTTGTATTATTTGCATATATACTGACACTGACTCATATGAAAACAATGCATTTTCTATTTAAACTAAAGATTTTTAAAAGCGTATTTCTTTTAAATACATACATGCTCATTAAATTATAGGCTTTGGTATTACTACATTGATTGCGCCCTTTAAAAATATTTAACAGTCATTGCAAGCATGAGCTTATAAGGTCATGAACCTACAAGGTGTTTCTTAGAATGTTGATAATCCACAAATATCCAGTTTTTAAATATTCACTTTATTAAAGTTTTGACTGTATAAATTTAACCAAAACATATTGGACACATCATAAATATACACTTTCATGAACAAATATGCATGAATGTTGAGTTTCAGACCTTAAGCTGTTTGCATATGTTGATATATTCTGTAAGAAAGTATTGTTTACATCGTACTAAATTTATTCTGCCATCAGCCAGCCTATTAAAAAGGTGACAGGGTTATTATTTTTGCTGCTTATTTGGACATAACAAACCTGGTGATCCTGAACAACACTAGAAAGCTGATGTTTTTATGTTTTCTTATTTTTTTCTTATTTATACAAAGGCTTGATTTAAGTAGTTGGCTATAGTGATATAATATAATATAATATAATATAATATAATATAATATAATATAATATAATATAATAAATTGCCAAAAATAGAAGTTCAAAGTAATATTATTAATAATCATAATATAATAATCATAATAACAATAATATATAATAATAATAAATTAAATAAAAACATTAATCATAATAAGAATCTAATAAAATAAAATATTAATATATATTTTTCCTTTAAAAATCTGTTCTCGGGTTCCCATCATAACTTCATCATAACCCATCCTTAAAAATATATGTGAAAGTAACATGAACACACACACAACACACACTCACATGACATACACAGTTAAAAATAGCAAACATTACCCGCTTTTATCAGAGACAAAACGTGCTTGAATACACTAAATTATTGCAGAAAGCTTTATTGTTATGCATTGGATAAAGAAACTGTGACAGAGCAGCGTGAGAAACAAAGGCACCTGATCCTGCTCTATAGCGGGAATGGGCAACTAGTGTAGGTTTACATTAAATATGATACAATTTGACTTTTTTCACATAAAAAACAAGCCAAAGGCATGCCACGCTATAAAAACATGCAGCAAAATAACTTACTCGTCTGTTTCTATTAAGCTAAGTCGTAAACACAACAACATTCTTTATTATTGAAGTATATCTCACTTACCTCAGTTGTTCCCGGGTATTCTGCGATTCAGGCGGCTTTAGAAGGGCAACGAGCTGGAGGAAAAAGTAGGCTACAGTGTTTCACACCGGAATGCTTTTAAGCAAAATGTTACACAATAACAAAATCTGCCCGTTTGAGTGAAATAAAGCGAATGAGAAGTGAGTGCATAGACGGACTCAGTGGTTCAGTAGGTACTTGTTTTGTGTGTGTATGTGAGTGAGAGAAGGAGGTTTGCTCTCTCTCTCTCCCTCTCTCTCTCTCTTTCTCTGTGCCTTGTTGCCTAAGGTCACTGGAGGTGGAGCGTAGCTGTATTGTGTTGATATATATGAGTGTGTGTGTGTTTGTGTACTGCGTGATGATGACCTCTCGTTTCTTTTTAGGGTGATAGTCAAGAAGGAAGGTAAATGACAGGTAACCACTATGTAACGTCGTAGACGCTTTCACACAAACCTCATGGAAACTCTGAGCAAATGTCAAGCATCTTAGTTTTCATTCCGCCGACCACGTGATCGGGTTGATGCGGAGATCAGCCAAGTTGTTGTTGACTTATTTAGATAGTTAGTTACTTGGTAAGTACATGTAATAAGCCGATAGAAATAAGCATTGCTGGATGTAAAAAAAAGAAAAGAAAAGAAAAAAAAAATATATATATATATATATATATGTGTGTGTGTGTGTGTGTGTGTGTGTGTGTGTGTGTGTGTGCGTGTGTGTGTGTGTGTGTTGCACAAAGAACTGTGGTAAATGTCCCTGTAAGTCAGATGTATTGAAAAAAATAGGCTGTGTGTTATTAATTAATTAAAGGATTAACCAATAACGAGTAAGCTGCTAGAAGAGTTTTATTTAGGGCTGTATGAATAGGCTTGCATTGCATTTTGGATAACTTAATAGTTCAAATCATATTAATTATATTTCTATTAGTGTCATATCGTTTAAAGATATCTAAAAAAAATGTTAATAATATATTTTAATTTTAAATTAGCCTTGAACATTTTAAGCGGATGAAGTTGTATATTTATAAGCCCCCCAAAAATCTTTGACATGCAATCAAATCAAATAATTCTGTTGACCATGTGACTTTATTTTGAGCATTTGGTTCAACATGACACTAGATGGCAGTGCAGGCGAGTTTAAACAAATCCTATGCTGTGAAAATGACTTAAAAAAGTAAAAAGATTAGGTCATGATGATGAATTACAAAAAAAGTCCATAAATCAATGAATGAAAGAACATATATAAAAAAATACAATGCAATAAAATATTAAACATTATGTATTAATTATCATAGTTCAACAAATGTACCCCTGATTAAGATAATTCACCTTAAATGGAACCATTAATCACTATCACCCTCAATTAGTCATTTCTATCATTAGTATACACACGAGGAGTTACCAATGAAGACTTCGAACATATCTGATAAACACACTATCGGAAGATCGGCCTATAGTTTGACACCTGAGAGTGGTTACTTCTTTAGGTTACAGTGATTTTTCTTTTAAAACAATCCGAAGTATTTAAACCCTGCAAGTACATAAACCAGGTTTAGACTATTTGAATATTTATTAAATTTTTACAACATGAAATGACTAGCTAATACAACTTATAAACCATTAGCTGAATGGTTTACAAAGATTATTTTGCCATTTTATGCTTGTATAATAAATTAATGAATGAACAATGAATGAATTAAAGCAGATAGATAGATAGATAGATAGATAGATAGATAGATAGATAGATAGA
>CAIGQQ010038153.1:2351139-2365233 GCA_903798035.1 Danio albolineatus
ATATATATATATATATATATATATATATAAACATTTATTTTCCTAAATAAGTAATACAAAATATCATTTTTAATGCTGTTTCTACATTCCCTCCAAAACTTTTTAAGGGTCTATGAGTTTCTAGTATTCGTTCTACCATGGTGAATGCACAGAGAATAAAGGCTCTCTTTGCACTTTATTTCAGGCACCACGAGAATCATCTTCTCTCCCATGGTGCATGACAACACTGAAAATTCTGTGCTTCTGCCACAAGGGGGCGTATTCCGACAGTCGTGTCCAAGTGTCGTGTGCAGCTTCAGATGCTAATAGTCTAATCCGATTCAATGATTTGTGCTAAGTCTAGTTGAGTACTAGGCTGAATGGATTCAGAAATATGGAAACTCATCTGTTTGACTCTAAGGGGTAGTAAAATGAGCCTATTTTTAGTGTTCATTTTAGTGTTCATTTAACCAAAAATAAAAAGTGATTATAAATATTTCAGTGATTTATGTGATTTCAACCTCTTTGTTCAAATTTGTTAGAAATGCATACTCTAAGGGAGGTACGGTGAGCACTGTCGCCTCACCGCAAGAAGGCCGCTGGTTCAAGTCCCGGCTGGATCAGTTGGCATTTCTGTGTGGAGTTTGCATATTCTCCCCGTGTTGGCGTGGGTATCCTCTAGGTGCTCCGGTTTCCCCCACAGTCCAAAGACATTTGGTATAGGTGAATTGAATAAACAAAATTGGCCGTAGTGTATGTGAGAGTGTATGGGTGTTCCCCAGTACTGGTTTGCAGCTGGAAGGGCATCCGCTATAAAAAAAACATATGCTGGATTAGTGGTTCATTCTGCTGTGGCGGCCCCTGATGTATAAAGGGACTAAGCCAAAAAAAAAAGAATGAATGAATGAAAGCATACTCTGGCACTTCCTTTGACTTTCTGTCTTTTGTTTCTGTCAAGGAACATTAGCTTGATGTTACAAATTGGAGCGTGACTAGACACCCATCAGTAAAGCATTTAACGTTATTCATAAATCCACTTTTAACTTTTTTTTTTAGTTAAAATGATCTCATTTTAAAGTCAAAATAAGTGACCTTTAAGAGTCAGCGCACACCCAATTTCTTCCGCTCAGTTTAACGCGGTGGTGTGAACTTCTGCATTTTATTGCTGAAGTATTTATTTACAGACAACTGTGCTCACAAGATAGCCAAACTGAGCCGTGTGCAATCGTTAAGAAAACCATGAGCTGCTCTTGATAAGCAGCAGCCTATTTTTAGTTTTAAGTATTAGTACGTTTATCAGGTCTACAAAGGGAATTGCAACTTCCTCCTTTATCTAAAGTGGCTCCAAGCTTTCATTAAAAGCCTGTTTTTGTTTAGTGAGAAGCACTTAAGTTGAATTGAAACTCAAAAATTTTATTGGATGTTGATTGTACTTTCACAAAAAAAAAAAACACGTTCTTACAGACATTAGTACGGAGCCCCTAAAATGACAAGCAAAAAAAATATAATGAACACTTTTGCGTGTGCATGTGATACAATGTTGTGCACATAGCATACATATAGTATGCGCATGGCATAATTATCATGTGTGGACGTCATGCGCTTCCTTTGCGCATGACATAGTATTGCATGTGACTGGCATAATCATACATAGGATCACGTGTGCATGACATGCATATCGCTATGTTCTTCACATGCAATGGATCGATATGTATCACATGCGCATGTGAAAGTCATTATTATTTTATTTTATTATTTTTATATTTTTTTGCACGTCACTTTAGGGGCTTTGTACATTTAGCTTTATTTTTGTAACTTTTTGAGATTTGTTTTATCTCAAAGCTTTTGAGAGCCTGTGGACACTGCGAAACGACTCTGCAATTACTTTACTTAAAGGGCACCTATGATGAAAATCTACTTTTGTAAGCTGTTTGGACAGAACTGTCTGTATAGACAGTGTGTCCACTGTCATCAGATTGATATAAACCCAACAAGTCTCTCTCTCTTTTTAAAACAAATTCCTCATGTAGCACCCAAATCACAGTGATTTGAGGCGGTTTAAAACATGTTACAACTCAGATTTTTTTATTATTATTATTATTATTATTTTTTTTTTTTGAATAAGTTTTATAAGTTTAAAACGTTTTTAAAACAGCATGGTTGTAATAAAGTCAGTAAAGTACGCCATTAGTGTGTGACTCATCCTTTCAGAAAGGCTTGAATAAACTCCACCACAAATATATTAAATAAACTTACAGTACTTGGTATTTTGGACTAATGAGCTGTATTTCAGCTTCATTTAAGTCTGTCTCTCACTGAATGCTGTTTATCTGAAGTAATGCAGGAGAAGCTGACACACACATTGGAGCGGTGGGCAGCTCATCAGATTTAAAGCCACAGGCTGCAAAAGCAGCTACAATGTATTCAGACAAAATGGGCAGATTCTGGAGACTATAATAAATTATCTGATGGGTATTTAGAGCTGAAACTTTACAGACACATTTTGGAGACACCAAAGGCTTATCTTACATCTTGTAAAAGGGGTACATTAGGTGCCCTTTAAAAAGTGAAACCATTCATTTTAAAGCAAATATTTAACTTTACTTTAAAAAAGGTGTAATCCTGTTGCCATAAATGTCAGTCAATGAACTATTATTATAAAACTTAACCGTTCTGAACTACAAAGGTTTACTCACTTTTTAAGTAGGGTCGACTTGTTGCTTTTACTCACTTTTTTTTTAGTAAAGTAAAGTAACTGATGGCTTACAGTGCAGTGATGGCAGGCCATGTTTAATTAAGCTAGACTATCAGTTTGCATTGACTAAGAGTGGACAAATATGCTCTGCATTCAAAGAGAGTTGAATAGTTTGTTGATTTAGGATTATACAAGTACTTTCACTTGACTTATTCATCTGTTTGTTTTGCTACACTCCACTAAAAGTGCTAACTCTCTTTTCTTGATAGACTTTCTTTACATTAAAACTTGAATTGAGGCTTTTATATAATTTGAAGAGGACTTTTTTGTGTCTCAAATTCTCAATTTCCTTCTGTTTCTTCAATATGTTTTTTTCTTTTTCCAATGTTGTGAGTTTTGTTCTTTGATTTAATGTGTGATATTGACATTAATAAGCATTGAAATATTCGTGTTTCAGACCTCTTTTAGACCAGTCAATGTTCACAGCGGGACATGAGTAAATAATGCCAGACTAATATGTTGTTTTAAATCCACCATTGGTTGGAAACCACTACTCATTTACTTTAACAATGATTAAATGCCAATCTGATTTTGCGGACTGATTGTGTGCACTATGATTTTACAAGTGATTATAATCTGATCAGTTCTGTATCTGATGGGGATTGACGTCTTGCATAACGTCTTGTCACGACATGCCATGCTGAACAAAGTGCCTCAGAGGACAGGAGTGAATTTCTTTTTCTCAAAACGAATGCATCCTGTGTTCAAATATACTCTCAATTAAAATGAAGTGTCTGATGTGAACAAAAAAGCTAAATTAATACATTAAACAATATTAAACATACTCTGGCTTATCTTGTCTAACTGGTTTAGTTTTTTTTTGCGTACACTAGCCACTTATCTTCTGAAAAGTCATGGCTCAAATCGTATATTTTCAGAGAAAGTGATGATTGCAGCTTGTTTGAACAAAGTCTATTGAATGAGAAGTATCTGTGGGATAAAAAAATGCTTTGTTTACTTCTTCATAATGCTTTTCTAACTAAATTTGACTCTGTACTATATCCTTCAGTGTATAAATACAAACTATTTGTCATATTTTGCCCCACAGGTTGGTGGATGATAGATGTGTAGTGCAACCTGAGACTGGAGATCTTACAAACCCACCGAAAAAATTCAGAGGTGAGTCAGTTTGGCAAGAATATTCACAGTAAATGAAAAATACTAACATGCTGACGCCATTAGAGCCAATGAACTACTTTCAGTCACGGTTAACCTGTAGCTTAAACACCAGTTTAGTAGTTAAACTATATTCAAGTGTTTTTAAAAAGTAGTTAAAAGAAGCTAAAACCGAACACTCCGTCATTTTTATGTCAAATTTATTGTTTTTTAGAGTCTGCATATTTATTGTAGTATCAAACATGTTTCTTCACTTTTGAAATCTGTCAATTAGCAAGCAAGATAATTTTTTAATAAAAATTATTACACATCTAGTACAAAATCTTTATCGTAACAACATCCTAACAAACCAAACACAAAACATTCAGCATGAAACCTATGGTGTTCATATTACAGGCAAGTGTAGCCACAATACTTGATTACAAAAAAATATGATTGTGACACTATTTCACTAGTTTGTGGAGAAAATAGCTTGCTTGCTCCAGCTGAATAATATCTTGCAAAATTAAGCTGTGTTGTCACAGGGATAACTACATTTTATGAATTTATTACAATCAAAAATGTTATTTACAATAATATTGCAATAATAAAAGACCATTCTTACTTGGTGTCAAAATGAATTGGTTCTTCGATGCACTGGGATCGGTTCAGGGTAACACTTTACAATAAGGTTCATTAGTTAATGCCTTTACTAACATGATCTAATGATGAACAACACTTGTACAGCATTTATTAATCATAATTTAACATTTACTAATGCACTATTAACATCCAAATCCATGCATGTTAACATTAGTTCATGCACTGTAAGTTAACATGAACTAACAATGAGCAACTGTATTTTCATTTACTAACTTTTAACTAACATGAACAAATACTGTAATAAATGTGTTGTTCATTGTTTGTTCATGTTAATAAATGCATTATTTAACATTAACTAATGAACCTGATTGTAAAGTTTGACCTGGTTCAGTCATAGATCATAAGCTGTTATTACTTACTAACATCATTGAGCTCATATGTGCTATGACGCTGTTGCTTACGATGGCGAGGGAGGCTACTGATCTGCTTAAAAAAAGCAGACAACTGTGCACAGTTCACTGCTTGTGTTTTTTACTGGGACAGTCGTTGACTGACACTGAAGTTACAGCAGAACCCACCACAGAAGCCACTATTTCATTTCTAGGGTGGAAATGATAGCTATACCTGCTTCATTCTCTCTCTATCACTGTGGACCTTTGACCTGCTCGTGTGCGGTAACGTTTCCCCTCATCTCTCGCTATTGCAGTTATATTTATGGATCCAGACACAAGCGCGTATGCAGAGCAAATTTTCTCCATCGTGTTTATTATGTATCAGCAGCGGTTGGTCTTTTTATGTCTGTGTCACTGCTCTGTGAACAGTGCTGACCATTAGAGCCAATCACAGCCCTTTCTGTTGAGCGTATGACCACAATGACCAATCATAGGCATTTAAGAATTCACTTGACAATGCTCAAATAGCAAGCCGGATTAATATTTACATTTGTTTATTTGCTATAAATGATCATGTAGTCCTCTGAATGTACTTGAGTTTTGTTTGATACATTCTAAGAGAGTGTTTTCTTTGAGCAGGTCAAATTAAAGCTACAGTTCATAGATCTGACTGCTTGTATTAAAAGACGAAATTGTATTCTTGTGTTGAGAAAATATAAAATTGTGAATGGAAAGCATCGTCAATGCACCGAGAGACCAAATTAAACCAAATCTATGACATAATCATAACCGAACCACATCCCTATTTTCTACTATATTTTAGCAAATGACTGGCCTTGTTGAGCATAATGCAATGTTCAGATTACTTAATGACAGTTTGTTTTGAAGCAATACATTGTGGTGGTTTCCCAAATAAATACTTTGTTGTTTTGTTGGCATTTTATTAGGTACAAGTTGCATTTTTGAAATCATCAAACTGGCTCCAGTTGTATGCTATATCCTACTTTAAACCAAGCCTGTTACTCCAGACCTCAATTTAAGTCTCGTCTGGCTAGTGTGCTTAAACAACTTGTCCATTGGTGTTTAAAAACTAGGCCTATGGGTAATATTCGACCATCAACGTCTACGCCACACAAACAGTCTGATCAAATTTGGTTTTAACCACCTATTGAAGTGGTTGAAAGTGGACAAAAAAGTGCTCAAAGCATTTCAGATTGACAAAACCAGGCCTTAGTTACTCGCCAACCACGTACTGTAGTGTGGCAGGCAAAAGAAAGCCCAACACCAAGTAATATAAATAAATATATAGCTGTAGCTTCCTGTGTGTGTGTTTCTTAACACCTGCTCAGGCATTGATTAATTACTCGGCCCTTGAGCAGTAACAGCCTCCTACACACTGAATCTTTGCTCTTGCCAAGGCCACGCTGTCTGTCGAGCCCCACGTCTCCATTTATAGTGAGATCTCTGCAGGGCGCCTGGCTCTTGCTTAATGACTAGTCTAGTATTGTAAGCTGAGGTGGGTAAACACTGGAGTTCCTCAAGTGCAATTTTACAAGAATCAGAAATGGCAACGAAATACATGCTTATTTGACTTTATTTCTGGTGAGCTTTGTGGAAACACCAGCATAAAAGAGAGATTAAGTAGAAGCCAATTTAAGCGTTCGGAAATTTTTATATAGAGAAGCCAATACAAGCGATCAGAAATTTTTAAAGCAATGTCACTGTAATAACTGATGTATAACCATGTAATAACTATGCAATAAGGTTATTTTGTATGCATGTTATGTACATGATAATAAAGGTAAGATATCCTTTTTTTATGGGACTTTGAAATTGGCAAAATCAGTCTTTCTTTTAGCTATGGTTTAAGCGAAACAGATAAACAGTTGAAGTCAGAATTATTATTATAAACTTGGATAAGAATATCACAGTTTCATGGTATTGTGATTACTGCTCTAAATTATTAGTAGTATTAATTAGTAGTATTAATATTAGTAGTAATACTTAAATGTCTGGGTACAAAACATAATATTTTTTTCCTCTTTGAACAATATATTTTACTTTGGAACAGTAAACATGTCAGGCTAAATAACTCAAATCAGTCAGTAACTATGTTTCCATCCAGAAAAGTGAATTAACTTTATGCGTAATACTTTATTATTGCATAAAAGACAAGCAAATAAAGCAGCGTTTCCATCGAACAAGTTAAAGAGAACAACATTTTCCTAAATTTCCTGAATTTTCCTGGCACTTCCTGAATAGATGGCACCAAACATTAACAGTAAAAACGGAATTTGCTGCATGAATCCTTTTTTTATTTAATAAATGACTAACGCAAGGTGTGAGACGTGGAGCACAGATGCTCTTGACAGTTCTGGAGGTAATTAATAATATAATAACACTAATGATGAAACAGTTAAGGCATTTTACATTTACCAAAACAACATTTCAGATGTTTTACAATGTGGTTAGCTGCTGGTTTGTCCATTCACACACATTTTTATCATCACATGATTTATCATTACAAAATCACATGATCTTTTTAATGCGCATACTGGAATTTGTTCAGTAAAAGTGCTTCCATTGTAGTTTATGCGCATATTTTTTAATGCGCATTTTCAAAATGTATGCGCATCTTTGCGTTTCCATCAACTGTGTATATATCGGTGCTTAATTTGTGAATTGCGAGGTCCCGGAACAGATCAGGGTAATGGATCCGGCATGTTACAGAGGATAGAGAGATGTTGCGGATGAAAGTGAAGAGCAGGGTGGGGGGTGGTGGTGTCGCGGACGAAAGTGAAGAGGGTTGGAGAGTTGCGGAAGAAAGTGAAAGTGAACGGCTGACGGGGGAGGAGGGCGGTTGATGAGGGGGATCGGTAAAATTAGGTGAGATCAGATTTCAGAGGATCCGGCGTGTTCCGGCACAAATTAAGCCCTGGTGTGTCAGTATATATCTGTATATAAAATTGGTCACGCTTTATTTTGGTGGTCCGTTGAATTTAAGTTACATTGTAACTAATTCTCATTAGATTATAAGTAGACTGTTAGGGTTAGGGGTAGGGTTAATGCAAGTTGACGTGTACTTGCAAAGTTTCTTATAGTCAGTTAAATGACTGTTTATTGTCTGTATCTATTAAGCAGACTACTAAGTAGTCTACTAATACTCAAATGGACCATCGAAATAAAGTGTTACCATAATTTTTTTTAATGCATATATCCAAAATAGGTGGCTGGAAAAGTAGCTATTGACTACTTCTGTCTTCATTAGTTTCAAAAACAGATTTCTTTACCAATTAAAATGGCATCTTTGGATATTCTTTCTGCTGGAGAAAAAAAACTCTTACATATACCATAGGAATGGTATAACAGAACATATCCTAAAGGATTTAAAACTTTGACTTTTCCAAACTGTGGTATACTGTAGCTTGAAAATGGTTATCATCCCATGCCTAGATGACAGTACATAATACTTTACTAAATATTTTTTCAAGATACTTGTATTCAGCCTGTGACATTAAAAAAGCTGTGACATCAAGTGACATTTAAAAGCTTAACTAGGTTAATTTGACAAATCAGGATAATTAGGCAATTGTATAATAATATTGACCCTTAAAAGAGTTTTATAAAAATTAAAACTGCTTTTATTCTAGCTGAAAAAAAACAAATCAGACTTCCTCCAGAAGAACAAATATTTTTGGAATCACTGTCAAAATTTCTTGCTCTGTTAAACATCATTTGAAAAATATTTGAAAAAGAAAAGAAAATCACAGGAGTGCTAATAATTATGACTTCCAGCAGAATCTTTTTTGTTTGTTTTATTATCATTTGAGTAAGTATAGCAGCTAATGGATTAGTGTTTCTCTCTGTTTTCTAGATTGTCTCTTCAAAGTTTGTCCTATGAATCGGTACTCTGCACAGAGACAGTTCTGGAAGGCCAAACAGGGAAAGCATGGGAACAACACACAGGCTGATCTCTTCAAGAAATTACAGGTACCCCTCATAACCCAGCCCGACGAGAGCAGATTATCTTGGATAGGCTTCTTCATAATGGCTGCTTTTTCCATTTGCTATTTATAGTTGACTGTCCTTTATACTACATTTTACAGCATGCAGCAGAACTGGAGCAGAAACAAAACGATTCTGAGAACAAGAAACTGCTGGGTGAGGTTGTCAAATACAGTCGGGTTATACAGGTACAGTCAAGCTTCCCGCTTCTTATCAACAACTGTTTGTTTTTTTACACTTTTGGCTGGACATCTAGAACGCTTTGTTTGTTTTCACACTGTTGCCAAGGCTACTAGTCCAGCGCTTAAGGGCCAAAGAGGCAGTTGACAGCATGGGTGATTTACAGATCCAAAACCCTTTTTGATTGGTCACTTTAAACTAAGATAGTTTGTTCTGTAGCCGATTGTATAAAAAAAAAAAAACATTCTTAAGGTGATAGCATTTATATAGATAGATAGATTCCAGCCAAACTAAAAGAAATAAAACTTCCTCTAAAAGAAAAAAACAAACAAAAAATCTCTATATCCTTGCTGTTAAACTACAATTGGAAAATATTTGAAAAAACTTAAAATTTCACAGTAGGGCTAATGATTTTGTCTTTAATTGTAAAGCATACTGATTTTATACTAAGCCTATTTAGCCGATAAGGATGCCTATTTATATAAAATCTACATCTGTATCATGGCAGCTTACACTTTCAAAAATCTGTACAATGTCTGTAATACCTATTGTACATTTCAGAGATCTTTCTTTATATTTCAGAAAAATAATGTCTTATTGTTTCCAAGCATTAATGAAAATAAGTATAAAAAATTTAATTTAATAAAATTAAAAAATAATTATGTTTTAATATTTAGAAGGTTTCACCTTATAGCTGCTTGTTTTGGCCAGCATTATGGCTCAAATAAATATTTAATTCCCTATTGGAAATACCTGTAAGATTTTACCATAAGGTTGTATTAGTTAATGTTAGTTAATAACAATACCTAACAATAAGTCAATAAACCATACATTTATTCCAGTATTTATTCGTCTTTGTTAATATTAGTTAATGAAAATAAACGTTAACTCTCAGTGCATTAACTAATGTTAGCAAGCACAATTTTAGGTTTTAAAAACAATGATTAATAAATTATTTTCAAGTATTGCTTAATCTTAATTCATGTTTGCAATTACATTAACTAGAGTTAACTAATGAAACCTTATTACAATGTGTGACCCAAAAATCCCAATACTAAATAAAATATCTCCAGTGTAGATACAGTGGGGGAAATAAGTATTAAACTTGTCGTAATTTTTCTCTGAAAACATATTTGCATAGGTGTTGTTGACATTTTTTTTGACGGATGTTGATAACAGCCAAAGAAATCCATATATGCAAAGAAACCAAAACTAACTAGTTTACATATTATGTTGTGTAATAAAATGAAATGACAACGGAAAAAATATTGAACAAATCAAGTAAGGGAGGTGTAGAAAAGCAGTGAAAGCCCAAAAAGCAGCTGAAATTTCTCAGTAGTTTTTCAGTAACCCTCTGCTCTTCCTCATTGTAAATTAATGTTAGCTGCTTCAGTCTAGCATCTACATTACCAGGATGATTAAGATACGTAAAGCCTGGGTAGATATTTCAGCAAAACACAGCCAAGAAAACTCTCAAATGGTTTTAGAGAAAGCAAATCAAGATCTGGAATGGCCCAGCCAATCCCCTGACTTGAATCCAATAGAAAATACAGATCAGATTTGATAAATGAGACCCACAGAACCATCAAGATTTTTACACTCTGTTAAAGTATGTCTAAAGAATTACTCCTGAGCAATGCATGCGACTTCATTGCCCATACGAGAGGCATCTTTAAGCTGCCATCACCAAAACAAAAGCCTTGATATAAAGTATTAAATACATTTCAGTAGCTCAGTGCTTTCTCCTTCTGTCATTCCATTGTTATTATACAGAACTCGTTTTTTCAAATTTTTTTTGTTTTGTTTTGTTTTTTAAAAATTTTATTTTTAATGTTTGTATTGTTTGGGTTTTTACCAAAATCTGGTTAATTTCCATGTCAACAGCTCCTTTATAAATATTATTCCCAGGAAAACATGACATGTTCAATACTTATTTCTGCCACTGTACTGTATATATCGACATTCTGATTTGGTCCTCATCTTAACATTTAGCATTACTCTGAAACCTTTCAGTTTGAAAGTATATTTAAATATAATTTATTGTAACATAATAAGTTTACCTTCTCTGTTGGTCAGTTTAATATGTTCTTGCTGACTTTTATTCTTCTTCTTTTTTTTTTTTTTTAAGCATTGAACTGTAGTTTTTGTGGTGCAATATTTATTTCTACAGTTTCCTTGCATTTGCAGCTTCTCCATATTAAGAGTAACAAATACCTGACGGTGAACAAGCGTCTGCCGGCACTGCTGGAGAAAAATGCCATGCGTGTGTCTCTGGACCCTTCGGGAAACGAGGGCTCCTGGTTCTACATCCAACCTTTCTGGAAGCTGCGCAGTGAAGGAGACAATGTAAGCATCTCCAGAAACATACACTGTAAAAAAGATCTGTAAATTAGCAGTTTTCCATATTTTGTGATTCATGTTTTTATTTATGCTTTTGAATTGCATAATGGGACCTTGATCAATCTTTTAAAATTATTATTTTTTTTTTTACATTTTTAATAGTTTAAAGGGATATATTGTCCAGGTTGGTGTTGAATATTATGGTACAAAACCTTGTGATAAGCCAGGGATTTTCAAACTGTGGGGCACCAGCACCTATTATTGAGTTGCAAGAATTTGAGGCGTGTACTTGAGTAAATTGACTATTTTTTTATGATGACGATTTTTATGCGCTCACTAGATTGAATCTGATTAACATTAGTTCAGCAGCTAACTATCAGGCACCTGTAGAGTTAATGTTCATTCTTTCATTCATTTTCTTGTTGGTTAAGTCCCTTTATTAATCCGGGGTCGCCACAGCGGAATGAACCGCCAACTTATTCAGCATTTGTTTTATGCAGCGGATGCTCTTCCAGCCACAACCCATCACTGGGAAACGGCAGCTAGCTCTCTTCAACTCTCACATGGTCGTCCACTGAAGCTAAGCAGGGCTGCACCCGGTCAGTACCTGGATGGGAAACCACATGAGAAAGCTAGGTTGCTGCCGGAAGTGGTGTTAGTGAGGCCAGCAGGGGGCGCCCAGCCTGCGGTCTGTGTGGGTTCTAATGCCCCAGTATAGCGACGGGGACCCTATACTGCTCTGTGAGCGCCGTCTTTCGGATGAAATGTTAAACCGAGGTCCTGACTCTCTGTGGTCATTAAAAATCCCAGGATGTTCTTCATAAAAGAGTAGGGGTTTAACCCCGGCATCCTGGCTAAATCGGCCCATTGGTCTCTGTCCATCATGGCCTCCTAACCATCCCCCTATCATCACTCTGTCTCCTCTCCACCAATCAGCTGGTGTGTGGTGTGCTGTCTGGTGCAAAATGGCTGCCGTCGCGTCATCCAGGTGGATGCTGCACACTGGTGGTGGATGAGGAGATCCCCCCCCATTGTGTAAAGCGCTTTGAGCGCCCAGAAAAACGCTATATAAATGTAAGATGAATTATTATTAATTATTATTATTATGATTTATGGTTAGTCGTGTCAGGAATCCAACCACAGATGAGTATGTTGTCCTCACAGAAACAGGCTCAGCCATCACACTGAATCAGGCAAGCTATGTAAGGCCCCTGTAATAAGTTGCCAGTACATTTTCTGTTATTTTACACACTTGTTTATATTACTTCTTATACATTTATATAATTTCAAACTACTAAAATGTCAATGAAAGTCTCTTTGTTAAACTGTAGAGCTGAATTTTCAACTTCCAACTTGACAGAGCAGAGATCAAGGTCCCATAATGCAATTCACAAACTTAAATAAATGGAAAACACTTGTGAATCACAGAATATGGAAACATGTAATGTTAATGTGAAAATAAGTAAAAATATGTTGATGAACCGATATCGTTTACACTGTACAGTAATAAAATGATTTGCCCTGCAGTGGATTATGGGTAATTTTTTTAGGTATATAAAGCTAATCACCTCTAATCATGAAATTAACCTTTTATTTTGTTAACTCATCTGGTCTCTTCTCTTGATTTCATCTCAGCAACTGAATCATAAAGGTATATAATCAGTTTGAAGCATGCAGTTTGTGTGAATATATGTGTGTACACACAGAAGTACTGTATGTGGCACGCTTGCATGCATGTACAAAACAGCCTGTTGCAGAACACAATATTTACATAACTTTCAAGCAAGAGAATGTTTTTTTTTTTCATATTAAATCTTATTTGATCTACTATGCAAACATATTCAAATTAGAACATAATTATTAAGGATAGCTTGGAAACAGCTTCACATGAAGTGATGTTTTGAGATCTAAGCACCAAACAACACTTTTTTTCACACACTTTTCTTTTCTGTGCATTCATACTACCTCTTTCAGCATGCAGCAGTTATTATTTTTGTGTGTATAAACTGTTGAATAATAATTCTAAACTTTAAATGATCATTTCACCTCTAGGATGCTGTTTAAAGACCCCATGAAATAGCTTGACAGGTGTCGTTTTCTACCAGAAGATTGTAGTATTTTATTCCGCTTGTTAAATCTGACTCCACACAACAGTTTTTGGGGATTTTTAATTTTTTTTATTTTAGACATTTCATTGGACAAAGGTTTGTAAAGTATATGGGTCAAAGACAAAAAGGGGTTTCAATCATCAATATAATAAGTATGTATTTCTTTATGTAGCTTTGATTTAAAAAATCAGTACATTTGGAATGTGTCATTTTGCTTTTTATTTCTGAGAGAAAACAATGATTGTCGTACACATTTTGCTTGATATACTGAGGAATCAGTATGTATCAGCCATATGTGTCACGGTTGGGTTAGGGAAAAGGAGAGCGAGGACTCAATTGCAACAAAAGGGTATTTATTTACAATAAAAAATAGAGGAAAAAGGGCAAAACAAACAACCCCGAAGGGGAAAACATTAATAAAACAAATAAACAATCAAAAAACAAACTTGACTGGGCTGGCAGGGATAGAGCAGGGCTGGACAGGACTGGACACGACTTGACAGGAGGAATATCGACGATGAACTGGCACAGGACAGCAGACATGAGGAGAATTTAAAGCAGACATGATTAACAAACAGACAGGTGAACAAAATAGACTAATAATGGGTTAACAAGGAGGGTGGGGCTAGACAATAGA
>CAIGQQ010038153.1:2375233-2413249 GCA_903798035.1 Danio albolineatus
TCAAATGACATGCAGTAACTCGTAATTGCCCAATAAGTATTTTTAAAAACAGTAATAGTGGTGCATGCAGACTCAGTGGCGTTTGCATTGGTGTATAAAAACCCACAAAACACAATGTGACCTTCCCTTGTCTCTCTCTCTGCAAACCTCAGACCAACACAGAGTCTTTGTACTCTAAAAAGAAGTGGCAGGCTGACAAGATCCCCTACACACTGGTTGCAGTGCCCCACGGCAATGACATCGCCTCTCTCTTTGAACTGGATGCCACCACCTTACAGCGGGCAGACTGCCTGGTCCCCAGGTTAGTTGTTCCACGGTGAAATGACTTTCATCCACAAAGAAGCCCATGAGAACAGAGCACAGCTTCACGCTGGATGTGCATTTATATTGCATTTATTTATATCACCATAAAAAGGCAATGCAAAGTTTCTAATGTGGCTAAAAGTGTAAGCTGAGAGATCAAGGTGTGAAAACGAAAGGCTTTAAAAGAGAATACAGTGTTTTAATGATTGTAGAACAAGTGCATTCAAGTGCTCATACAGCCTTTTAGAGCAACCGTTTGGGTTTTAAAATGTATTTATATAACTATTTGTCCAGGATTCATTTTATTCAAGCCGTTCTCAAGTGCTATCCGCAAAAAGAGCAAGAATCTTTTTGTAAACGAAGGCTACAATTATTGCTCAGAAAACATATTCTTTATTCCATACTCATTAACTGCAATAAAATATAAAACTCAAAATAAATGAAAAATGAAACTAGCTGGAATTAAAAACAGTAATCGAAAACTAGCTGAACAGAAATAGGATATTAGGATAATATAAAAAAGGATATTAGATTTCAGAATATGACAAGTACTCACTCTGGGGTAAAAATGTTTAAATCAGACCAACGGATGTTTGGAGAAGTAGCAGTAGATGGCGCTATTACAATTTTTTTGCCAAAATATTTCAACTAGAAATGTTTAACTACATATAATGATCTTTAATAAACTTTTCTTTGGTTGACACTGGACATTTGTTAAGCTAGAATTACTGAAATTGAATGTATAAAAACTAAATTCAAATGTGTTGACAATCGCCACAGTGGAATGAACTGGAAACTATTCCGGCATATACTATTACATAGCGGATACCCTTCCAGCCATAACCCACATAACACTCACACATTCATACACTTATTGCCAATTTAGTTTATTCAATTCACTTACAGCACATGTCTTCTGACTGGGGGGTAAATCGGAGCACCCTGAGGAAACACACGCCAACATGAGGAGAACATGTAAACTCCACACAGAAATGTCAACTGGCCCAGTTGGAATTCGAATCAGCAACCTTTTTACAGTGAGGCGACAGTGCTAACCACTGAGCCACCATTCCACCCTTATTTTAAAATAGTATCAAACTAAATTAAATAATGCTAAACTTTAATAACATTAGAAAAGAGTCTACGCTGTGCTGCATGTACTGTACAATTGAGTGTTTCTTTTTTTTTATTATAACCTAAATATTAAAATCTTTAAATTTTTTTATTTTTAGGAACTCATATGTGAGACTCAGGAACTTGTGCACAAATACTTGGGTGACCAGTACTAACATTCCCATTGATGTTGAGGAGGAACGACCCGTTATGCTTAAGGTTTGATATATCCTTTACTTTTTCTTTGAAGAAGCATTAGTTTTGTTAAAAACTCAGATTTCTCTTCTTCATTCTAACAGATCGGCACCTGCCACATGAAGGAGGACAAGGAAGCGTTCTCCATTAATTCTGTACCCCTCTCTGAGGTCAGAGACTTGGACTTTGCCAATGATGCCAACAAGGTTCTAGAGTCATTTGTACGTATATTGGGGATCAGCAACTACGCGGCTGCAAATGAACGCAGGTAACATTTATGTTCATTCAACGTGTTTGAATATGTTAAAGAGTTAGTTCATCCTCCCAAGACCTTAGTTCATCTTTGGAACACAAATGAAGATGTTTTAGATTAATTTTGTGAGCTTTTTTATCCTCCTTAGACAGCAAAAGGAATCATAAACATTGTTAAAACATTCAATGCCGCTTCAGTGGTTCAAACTGTAATCATACAAAGCTCCAAGAACACTTTTGTGTGTCAAAAAAACTGTAAAAACAATTTCGCCATCAGATTTTATCTAAAATATCCTAATTTGTGTTCTGAAGATGAACAAAGATCTCAGGAGATTGTAGAAAACATGAGTTGAATATGGTTATATGTGGTTGAATCATTTAAGGTGTCGTCACATTAGTGTTTATTTTACAGGCATGATGGAATGTTTATTAGGGTGACTAGACAGTAATATTTTTTTATTATATTTTTTATTATTATTATTTTTTATGTTTATTGTGAACAATCAATTGAGTACAATCATACAGCCTTTCAAGGTACAATTAAATCTCAGTATGTGACCTTAAGTGGTATACAATTTACGTACATTATTGTCAGGTGTATTAACTGCACTGTAGTACTCAAATTTTGTAAATTATAAATTGAAACAAAGCATAAAGAGAAAAAATAAATAAATAAAAATAATAATAATGATAATAATAATAATAATAATAAAAAAATAATAAAAAATTAAAGCACTATTTACATCCAGGGTGAGAACACGTCATAATATAATTCCTTCCAGAATAATCTCAACTGTCCGTCTTCAATTATACACATTGGGATGTCATACAATACAATATGAATATGTATAACCAGATACATGTACACAGATTAGTATATATTTATCTATCAGATCAACATCTTCTATTCGTTTATAGCAACAAAGTCAGGTCTTCTAACTAAAATATATTCAACCCGTTTCCTCCATTTTCCCAGGAATATATCCTTCTTTAAGTTGTCGACAAAAGTGATTTTTTTTTCCATTTTTTTTTTTTTTTCATCTATCCAGTTACTTAGGGTTGGTCGCTCTTGCTGTAGCCATTTGACAGTAATATTTTCTAAGAATACTCTCATATTTTAGCTCTATTTTTATTGCCCTGTCTTTTTATTTAAAAAAAACAGCCTAATAATTTACTCTACAAATATTCTTTATTCCTGACTGCTCGTTGCACTCTGTTTACTTGACAATAGCTTGAATAACTGTAACCAATAATGATATAGTACATATTTGGCTACTGAGAACATGCGAGTGAATGAACATGACCACACACAGTACTGCAGTAATGTGCGGCATCTCAACACTGTCTAACACAAGACAGACATGACCTGCAGGGGCAGTTATGTAACACAGTGAACATACTGAACTTATATGCTTTAGCAGCCAGAGCATGTGAGCGGAGCTGAGCGATGTGATGCTCCGCTAAGCGTTTCTCCATTGTCGTGCGCTCCACTTAGTCGCTAACTGCCCAAAGCAAGCGCATTACGCTCACGCTCGCCGGTAAACCAATACTGCTCATATCCCGCATTGACATAAAATTTCTCTAGTAGGCTAATTTTATTTGTTACAAAAAAAAACCTTAAATACCTGTCTAAAATGAAAGCACGTTGATAAAATAAGTTTCTGTTTCAAAGCAGCATTCTTTCTTGTGCTTTTTTCTTTAAGTACCGTTTTTTAATAGTATTTTAATAGGCCTGAGTGATCAACTATGTATTTTATAGCCTATTTATTTTATTTATCTTATACTATAATTTAACTGACTGTTAGCCTATTTTAAACTATGGAGCTCTGAACATACTTCGAATTACAAATTTGCTTCCACGACCACATCTTATTAATGCATATCCTTGTTTTAATTAATGTTATACTTTAATAATTAATTATGAAATTTAATAATTAATTCCTCGATTAGTCCTGCTAAAATTAAAAAGCAGAATTAACTTGCAAATTAATTCATGGCATTTAAGCCTGAACAAAAGAACACAACAGGTTTGAAATTCATATCGAATAGATTCTAAAATTAATTTTTAATTCATGTCATAAAATGTAGCTTAAAGAAATATTCTAAATTAGTGCCTGAGATATAGTTCATAGTATTGACAAACAAAATTACCATTCAATCACATCTCCATATTAATCAAGTTGCAGTTAGTGAAGGCAGGGCTTATATGAATGCTCTGGTGGAAATCTAGATGAGCTAGATCGTTACCCTTGTATGGTGACATTTACATAAGTGAATGATGAGATTATAGTTACTTATACATATAGAGACTATAGTTACGAAATACTTACTGACCACTTTATTAGGTACACCTTGTCCGCTTTTGTCTTCAAAAGTGCCTTAATTTTTTGAGGAATAGATTTTAAAAAGTTCCCTAGTGATAAAAAGTGCCCTAATAAGGTATTTTTTTACTGTGCTATGCGAATGTTGCAGCAGAGATAAAGGCTCATCAGATTTCAGCGGATCATCCTGACTGCTGCTACAGTACATCCCTAAATCTATGTTGGAACTGGTTGGATATTTGTTTTAACAAGCAGTTGTGCAGTTGGGTACCTCATAAAATGTCTAGTCATTGTACATTTGTAAATGTATTAAGTGTTAAATTTATATGTTCAGGTTTACTATTAAGCTGTTGGAGGATCTGATCTTCTTTGTGGGCGACGTGCCAAACAACGGACAGGACGTTCTTTCAGTGGTCATATCGAACCCCAACAGAGAAAGACAGAAACTTATGAGAGAGCAAAACATCCTGGCACAGGTTTGCAAGAAGTTGATTCTAGTTGATTCTTTGGGAATCACAGCTAAATTAAATGATAAATTCCTGACTATAATATTTATGCTTGCAGATCTTTGGGATTCTGAAAGCCCCATTTTCTGAGATTAAAGACTCGCCCATGCCCAAGCTGGAAGATGTGGGGGAGCAGCGCAACTCTGCATTTAAGTACATGCTACAGTTGTGCTACAGAACCCTGCGACATTCCCAACAAGACTACCGCAAGAATCAGGCAATGAACATCTCTAATTATCAACTCCTAATTAAAGGGATAGTTTGCCTAAAAAGGAAAAGTTACTCATCATTTACTCTCAATCAAGCAAAGAATTTTTTTTAAACACAAAGGAAAAAGCCATTGACTTCCACAATAGGAACAAAAATAGAATGGTAAAATCAATTGCAGTTTTTAGTTCCAGCATTCGTATATCTTTCTTTTAGTTCATCAGAAAAAAGAAACTTAAATAAGTTTGGAACAGGTGGAACATGAGTAAATGATAACAGAATCTTAATTTTGGGGCGAACTATCCTTTAATTAGATGCCATTGACTTAAAGACTAATACATGTGTCATTTTTCTGACAGGAGTACATAGCCAAGAACTTTTCAATCATGCAGGCTCAGATTGGCTATGAAATCTTGGCTGAAGACACGATCACTGCTCTCCTGCACAACAACCGAAAGCTGTTAGAGAAGCACATCACGGCACGTGAGATCGAGACCTTTGTCAAGCTTCTGCGCAGGAACCGTGAGCCCAGGTCTGACCCAGAGCTTTTCACATTTACAAACATTGGTTAATGCAGATTCCACTGTTAATTGGATGTTTCTTTTGTACCTTTTCCACAGGTTTCTGGATTACTTGTCTGACCTCTGTGTGTCCAACAAAACTGCCATTCCTGTCACTCAGGAGCTGATTTGCAAGTTCATGCTGAACCCCACAAATGCTGACATCCTCATCCAGACCAAGTGAGATTTGCTTTGCCGAGTGAAACCTTATAAAGCTATTGTCAAGTGTGATTTTTGGATTTGTGTTACGATATTTGAGGAGATCTTGTGTTTCTTTAGACTGATCCAGCACACAGAGACCTCCCTTGAGTCGTCTTTACTCCATGATGATGTTGAGGATGAAGAGGTGTGGCTGTACTGGATCGATCACCACAAAGAGCCTCATGGGAAGTCCATCCGCCACCTGGCACAGGATGCTAAGGATGGACAAAAGTTGGACACTGACATCATCACCTATTACAGGTAATAGTTCAACCACATCTAGATATTGGTCTTTACTTGAGGATTATTCTCTAAAAAAGAACAGCTACTGTTGCCATTCAGGGTATAGGTTTTTTTGTCTTTAGATCAGTTTTAGCTTAAATCATAATTCTTGGTCATTCATAAAATATGAATCAATGGCTACCCTCAATTTATGAGTAATTAAAATACATTTTATTTTATTATTCATAAATTGAGGGAGCCATTGGTAGCCATTTTTTACTTTATTTTTGTACTATTTTCAAATTTCTCATATGTGTTTTATTTTTTCTGTGTAACTAAACCATTGCTGACCATAAATATAGTATTCTTTATTTATGTTTTTTTAAGTATACGATTTTGAGCTAAAACCATTATTCTTGGTTATTTAACAAAATACAAAACAATGGCTTTAAGAGTAAAAAAGCATATACAGGAAAAACTAAATTGATACCAGCGATATTAAGCTCTTGTCACATAATTAAGTCTGACATGTCTGACAAAAATTTTGTTGTTGATCCCAGTTGTAAAAGCAACATATAATAACTGGACTTCTAGTTGATCATTTGGAAGTGGCAGAAGGTAAATATTTCTGATGAATCATCTGTTGAACTGCATCCCAATCATCACAAATCGCAAAAAAAACCCTATTTGAACCCGTATGGACCCAAGATTATCACAGAAATTAGTCAAGTTTGGTGAAGGAAAAGTCCTTAGTGTATGGCAACATCAACAACCTGAGGTATCAAAATATTTGTGCTGCTCATTACATTACAAATCACAGGAGTGGGCAAATTCTTCAGCATGATAGCGCTCCTTCTCATACTTCAGCCTCTATATCAAAGTTCCTAAAAGCAACGAAGGTCAAGGTGCTCCAGGATTGGCCAGCCCAGTCACCAGACATGAACATTATTGAGCATGTCTGGGGTAAGATGAAGGAGGAGGGACTGAAGATGAATACAATTAATTCTGATGAACTCTGGGAGTCCTACAAGAACGCTTTCTTTGCCATTCCAGATGACTTTATTAATAAGTTATTTGAGTCATTGCAGAGATGTATGGATGCAGTCGTCCAAGCTCATGGGAGTCATACACAATATTAATTATTTTTCCACTGCGCCATGACTTTATATTCTATACTGTACATTTCTGTTAAGTGACAAGATCTTTGTCTAAGCAAAGTAAGACCTTACTGTCATAATTAAATAATTAAAAATCAAAACATGATCATATTTTATTTATTTACTTTGATACCAAATGATCAACTAGAAGTCAAGTTATTGTTTGTTGTTTCTAAAACTTGGATAGATGATAAAGCTTTTGTCAGGTAATGTATGTGTACATCTACATCACATACATGTGTGTTTGTATCATCAGGATTCCTGAATATTAATTTACATTGTACCAGTAGCCAATTAATTTTGTTTAACAAATCATTAACAAATAGTTTCATTTAAAAATCTTCTATAATGCTCTTCTGAAGGAAAAAAACCCTACATTTTAATGAGTATATTATAAGTAAGTATAATCATAGCTTTGTGGTCCGATGTCACTTATTGGAATATAATGTTTAGTCCAGTGACCTCTTCAATCTTTCACAGGTGTCAACTCAATCTCTTTGCTAAGATGTGCCTGGACCGGCAGTATCTGGCCATCAATCAGATATCCATTCCACTACCAGTAGATCTAATCCTGCGCTGCATGTTTGACGACTGCCTGCCTTACAACCTGCGTGCCTCTTTTTGTCGTCTAATGCTGCACATGCACGTGGACCGCGACCCGCAGGAAGCCGTGGTGCCTGTTCGCTACGCACGTCTCTGGACCGAAATACCCTCCAAGATCTCTGTCAATGAGTAAGCCAAACACTCTTGGCCAGTTTTACTTCTGAATGTATTTGTCAAAGTGCATTGTGTTGTTTGGCTTGACTGAATGTCCATGTGGTGCTCAGGTATGACTATGAGTTCAGAGACACGTCCAGAGAGGAGATGAAGAGAAAGTTTGCCCCTACAATGCATTTTGTAGACGAATATCTCAAAGATGTGGTCAGCCAGCCTGATCCATTTGGAGACAGAGAGAAGAATGAACTGACCCTTGAGGTGAGAGATGTTTGGTTTGGTGCTAATTATTAATATGGATACTGATATTGAATTGGTCTGACACCGTTTTCTGGATTACTGTTTGACAACACTATTTCTGAATGTAAAGTGTGTAGCATAAAGTGCAGTATGATGACTCCCAAATGACTAGCTGCGTCCCAAACCGCATACTTATGCACGGTTCTATGCCTTTTTGAAGTATAAATAGTTTAAGTATTGGATTCACACTGAATACTCTAACAATAATAAGTGCACTTTAATTACCCGTATGATGCACTCATTCCACCGGTAAAATTAAGTGTGCATTGATGGACACTTCACACACTCAAAGTCTGCAGCTTTGCGCACATAATGGAAGGGGCGGAGCTATCGGGCGCACATGTTGGATAACTTTATTTTGGATGGTGAAGGCAAAATTCTCCTACAAGAGTGATTATAGCGCCTCCCAATGGTGTATTTGGTATTTTGGTCATTTATTTCATTAATTTGGTACCCGTCAAATGCCATCGGGGAAATGGTTTGTACTTCCGCTTAGTAAAAAAAGCCATTAGTGTTCCATTTGGGACAGCACTACATACATATACTATGCTGTTGAGTGTGTAAGTGCATAAGTACATAGTGCATAGTGTATAGTGTGTCACTTGGGACGCAGCTAATGACTCTGAAGGCCTGTTTACACCTGGTATTATGATGCAATTTGGTTTATAAGTCACAAGTAAAGGATGCTAAATGCTGGTGTAGAAGGGGTCTAAATAGTTTTGAACTTGTCCGTGTTTGACAACTTTTAGATGTTTTTGATGTTTTGCTTTTATAATGTAAAAGCTCTTGGGCGAATGTGTTTAAACAATTACAAAAACAACCTGTTAAAAAAACACAGTAATGTTTTGTCGTTCACATTCATATGTAAATTGTATGAGCTTATTTTGCAATATTACAGTAAAATATCAGAAAAGCCCAAATCAGAACTTCCCATCGAAAAAAAAATCAAGGATTTTTTGTACTGTACATGGATAACAATGTTAGCTGGATTTGATTATTGATCATTTGACACAATATTGGTGACAGTTTCTTTATTCAAAACTCGTTCATGTCAAATCAAACCTACTTGGGATGAAACAGATTTGTCATTTTTTCATATTTTCTTACATTTTGTTGAGTTGGGGAAAATAACAATAATGTAAAATCAATATATTTTTTTAAATTAAGTTTAAAACCTATGCAATCTACACTCTGAAATGAGGTAATACTTTTTCAATGGCTTCAAATGGCATACTTTTTATCATTTAAGATCTAATAAGTACATTTTAGATATTACTGCATACATTTAAGACACCATTATGGAGCTTTTAGGCACAAATGCGTAATTTGAATTGGTTCCGCTCCAGCATTTGTAATTCTATTTCTGAAAGTGCAAAATAACAGACATGGCCAATATTCTAACTGACAGATTTATTTTGGAATAAAAACGCGTGAGAGTAGCTTGAGTAGCAGACCACTTGTCAAATCTCATAATGCTTTTTTAAAAATAAATAATTTAAATTAATTTCTAAAGTGAGTTATGCCTAAGGCGACACGGTGGCACAGTAGGTAGTGCTGTCGCCTCACAGCAAGAAGGTCGGTGGTTCGAGCCTCGGCTGGGTCAGTTGGCGTTTCTGTGTGGAGTTCGCATGTTCTCCCCGTGTTCACGTGGGTTTCCTCCGGGTGCTCCGGTTTCCCCCACAGTCCAAAGATATGCAGTACAGGTGAATTGGGTAAGCTAATTTGTCCTTAGTGTATGTGTGTGAATAAGAGTAAATGGATGTTTCCCATCATCCGCTGCGTAAAACAAATGCTGGATAAGTTGGCGGTTCATTCCGCTGTGGCGACCCCGGATTAATAAAGGGACTAAGCTGAAAAGAAAATGAATGAATGAGTTATGCCTAATGCCATGATATTAAGAAACTTTAATGGTGTCACGTATAGCAAATACACTATACAGGTTAAATTATACAGTCGCTAAATACAAAACTCAATTCAATTCCCCTTTATTTGTTTAGCGCTTTTACAATGTAGATTGTGCCAAAGCAGCTTCACATAGAAGCTTATAGTTAATTGAAACAGTGTCAGTCCAGTTTTTAGTGAAAACTTTTTTTAGTAAAAACTCTTGATGCACAAAAGTGTAAACCTCTACAAATGCTGTGCTTTGTGAAAAATGATTTATGTACTGAAATGTTTTCGTCATTCTTTTTGCATGACTGATCATTCAGTTTGATGATGACGATGTCTGACGATTGATTGATCTGTCCTTCAAAAACGAACACAAGCAGACGCAGTGATCTCCGATTAGTTTATCCAGATATCTGATTCGCAAACTTGTTTGAAGAACCAAATTAGCCAGAGGTTTGTTATCACAATTAAAGGATCCAGCATCTGTCAAATCATCTCAGATCTTTTAAACAAAGTGCAAAGAGCAGATCCCAGGAGAGTGGTTGAAAGTGGACAAAAGAGACAGATTTAAACAAACAGGGTTGTGTCTCCTTCATCTACTTGTGATCCGATCAACCACTCATCTTAATACCACATGTAATTACAATTTCAAAGTTTTATATAAATAATTAAAACCACAGCTCTTTTTAATTTTACTGAATCAGACATGTAGAACTTGATAATGTCGGCATCTAAAATGGTGTAGCTAGTGATATCCTGTTATTCTGCTTCTGTCTGTTTTCTTTATGTGTATTATCTGTTGCTTTCAGAGATACAGCAGATTGGCAGCATTAGCCTTAACAGAATACTAATGATTGACTCTCTGACACTTTGAATTTTAATGGGTTCCCCTCTGTCTGCCTCTGTCACAGGTGGTCCACCTGGCACGTAACCTGGTCTACTTTGGCTTCTACAGCTTTAATGAGCTGTTGTGCCTCACACGCACCCTGCTGGCCATCCTGGACATCGTCCAACCCACTTACACATTCATGTCCAAACTCAACAAGGGCCCAGAGGGAGGTGAGAGACCCTGTTTTTAAAGTTGTCCGTCTTTACTTTAATATCGCTGCATCAGTATTTGGTTTCCAGGATTTTGCGCATTTGTCCTTAAGGCATTGTAACACTTCAGGCTGTGTTTGTGTAGGTAATAATGTCATGCGCACCATCCACGGTGTGGGTGAGATGGTGACTCAGATGGTGCTGAGCAGAGGCTTGATGATGCCCCACTGTCTGCCCGACGCTCAGCCAATCCACGGCAAGCAGATCTGTCTCCCTGACAACGAGAACGTCATGGTGATGGACACCAAGCTCAGGATTATTGAGATTCTGCAGGTGAAGCCCTTGTAGACTGCTGGAAAGCTATTCAAATGAGATAAATTTGTGAGTTATGCAACTTAAGGTTTTGGATAGGGGTGTGCAGTATTTAATATGCTTTAGTGACGTTCAAGCTGACATTATCAGGTAAGTCAATTAGTGTGCATAAGCGTAACAAACAAAAACATCTTGTAAGTTTAAATCTATTCACAGCCTGCTGAAACCTGTTAGACTGCCCCATTATTCAAGTTATGAAAGCAAAAAAGTCTCCAGTTTGGCTTTTGTTTTTGATATTTAAAAAAACAAGAAAAATTTAGTCAATTAGTATTATACAAGCTGGAGTACCCCTTTCCTAAAAATCAGCTTGAGAGGATGATTGCAAATGTGAAATATACATATTTTTGTTTTCTGAATAAATTAGTCATTTTTAGCAGTTATGATTGCTCTGTTTTACTAATATTGCTGTTTACTCATATTTATCAGGCTCAAATCAGCAGAGACACCAGCACAAAAACACACTCAGCAAGATATTGTTTGGTTTTACTTCTCAACCACAAAAACATATTGGTAGCACTTTACTTCAAGGGTTTTTTAAAAGAAACCTATATAATTATGGCATGGCAGCTCATGAAAATTAGATTTTTTTTTTTTGCGTGCTTTTGACAACTGTCATTGTCATTAGTTCAGTTATGTCATTGTAAATGCTGTGATTGATATGTCTGTGATGAAAACTTGGCATAACCAAATACATCACAACCTGTCAAAATCTTTGTCATCTAAACTTGACATTATCAAGACAACATGACATGCTTGTCTTGAGGGAATTATTATTGTCTTGTGGAAAATGAATAAATTAATGAATGAATGAATGGTTTTTATACCAGCTTTATCATTAATATTTTTCTTGACCTCAACATCATTAAATCAAATTGAATTTGTAATTAAAATGGTTATCAAGATATTGCTTTAAATATTATAGACACTGATGGATTGTTTTTGACAGAGAATTGACGCTTACTGTAATGAGAAATTTTATTGACGAAGTTTGTTTCACTGAAAGGAAAATCTTAAATTCATGACACAAATATAATGGCCTCATGACAATCACGTTTATGACATATTTATAACAAGTTATTTTGTCTTGGTAATGTGAAGTTATCATGACTAATTTTTCCGTAAAGACATATGAAACAATGTCATCTTTGCATTTAGAATGACTTGAGTTAATGATGATTGCATGTATAAAATCGCCTTCATATTCATGGCATGTGTCGTGTCATGTTTATAAAGGTGTCATGACACTCTTATGAATACCCTCTTCAAGTAAATGTTACCAAACGTAATTATATTAAGATCATATACCCAGCAGAATTTGAGATTATATAAAATATTGTTGTGATTTTTAGATTTTCCTTCATCTTTCCTTTCATAGTTCATTCTGAATGTGCGTCTGGATTACCGCATCACCTATCTGCTGTCCATCTATAAAAAAGAGTTTGGCGACCATACGTTGGACAATTCTGCCTCAGTGGCGGAGGTTCCTGTTATGGCAGGTGAGAGACATTTTATGACATATGCCAGCATCGAATAATTTTCCACGCATCTGAGAAGTTTATGGATGCTTTGTTTTGTGTTTTAATACTTCCGTGGTCCCTTCCAGAACCAAACATTGAGGACATTGCAGAGAAAGCTGAGAACATGTTTTCAGGAAGGTGAGGAATGACCACGGTCCTTGTGTTTTTTGGTTTGTGTTCGGTCTTTAAAATGCATTTGAACCTGACTCAGTCTGACTCTGATTGCTGACCTTGTGTTTTTTGTGTTCTCAGTGCTAAAGAGAGAAGCCCTGTTGACCTCGACGATGAAGGCGGTCAGACGTTTCTGCGGGTGCTCATTCACCTCATCATGCAGGACTATCCTCCGCTGGTTTCTGGCTCTCTTCAGCTCATCTTCAAACACTTCAGCCAGAGATCTGAAGTTCTGCAGGCCTTCAAACAGGTCTTGTTTTCACTCATACTGCTAACTTCTTCTTAGTAACCCAACTATTTGTGCATTTTAACTCTTTCACGTGTACGAAAAATCGGTCTGATCAGTCTTGGCTGGTCCTTGAAGCTGAACTGATTTAATTACATTATCGATGCTGTGAAAGGTACCTTATGAACTTGAAAACACTCACTGCCAGATGTTTCACACCCATTCATAAAAGAACACAATCTGCATAAGTTTGCATGACTAAAATAGCTTTAAAACATAGCATTACCTGTCTAAATGAAATACTGCAAACATGGTGTCATCCTTCAGATTGTGGTTTTGCACTGCATATTTCCCTCCAGCATGCAAAAGCAACTCTGATATTGATTCAGGGAAAGTTTTGAAAAGTTTTGATGCAGCATTTTTGGCAGAAGCCCTTTTAAAAACAATCTTTCTTTTTATGGACACAAGGCCACGTTTAAAAGAAGGTCAGGTTGATGCTGAGTTTGTCTGTCACTCTCTGTCAGCTGTAGGTTGCTATACTGCATGTGAACGCGTTAATGACAGATCTACTGTATCTGCATGAACAAGGTGTGCAGATATACAAATCTACATTTGTTGACAGACAGTTTGAGTTGCCCATCATAATTTTCGGCCAAATATTTTTTAGTCTTATGCCTTACCCAGAATATAAAAATACATATAAATAAATTTGGGTCATTTACTTTAATCATTACTTTTGGAATGTGAAGAGACTTTCAATCTACACAACAAAAAAGGTTTCTGAAGACAATCACTAATTTAAGCTGTTCACAAGATGAAATGCATGTTCTTGCACATATTTGAGAATCAGAATATCAGATGTTTCACAATCTAATTACAATGTTTGTTAATGTTCGCAGAAAAGATAAAAAGAAATATACTATATATGCGTAAATCATCATGTCTGCGGTGTGTCTTGTGATAAACTTGATGCGTCACCATAGAAACTTCAAAGCACTGCTTTCTAAATAATGGTCAGGAGGAGTATTTAGAACTTGAGTGTGAAAGGGTTAAGTATTGCATTTAAAAGCCCTATATGTAAACGCCAAGATGTGCATAAAGTATAAAAATGTGCATTAAAATATATGCGCTTAGTTGAGTCTTTAATCTGAAAAAAAAAAGATGGTAGAAACACGTTTGCTGAATTATTTACTTGATGCAAATTAAAAGATGGTTTGATTGGTTCACTTGTTAGTCTAGTTGTACAATGTCCTCTCACACTATCGCAAAAGTTTTAATGTTTAATAATATTTTATAATTTAGTAATTCTTACAAATGTGAAGACCTAGACAAGAGTTAATCCTCAAAACAGTTTTGTATAGTTGCATCCTAAAACTGATTTGCACATTTTCACAAGCGTCAAGCAAACGCCTCCAAATGCAACTCGAAATTGAGGTACAACGTATTTACCATTTCTTTTATAGCACTGGTTTCTCAGGAAGTGATTATTTGTATTTTTTTTGAACATGTTATGGAAACTTTTATTCACAAATGTTTAATGTGATATTTGAATTTTGTGCAAAAAAAAAGTAAATTTGCAACTTAAATTTGGACAGAATCATACTGTAGCTAGTGTATTGAGGGTCTGGTGAACAGTTGTGATGAGAGGTATTGGATGCCGGTGTTTGTTCTGCAGGTCCAGTTGCTGGTTTCTGAGGAGGACGTGGAGAATTATAAGAAGATTAAAGCGAGCCTGGATCAGCTGCGTCTGACGGTGGAGAAATCAGAGCTGTGGGTGGAAAAGAGCGGTGGTTACGGCAGTGAAGATATGACTGAGAATCAAAACAAAGAGCAGAATTTAGAGGTGATTTACATCAGGAAAAATGCTCTGCCCGTTAATTTTATAATTCAACAGATTTGCTTTTTCTATCTTAGTGTATTATTGTATGTCTTTTGAAAGACTGATATGGTTTGTTAAATATAATTAAGTCCTAAAAATTTAATATGATGTAACATTAATACATAATTCTTTGTAATTGCTTCATTTTTGTTGTGCCAAAAGCAGACAAATTATGTTGTTAATTAAAATTAAACTATGGAAATTATATATTTTTAATTGAATCTGTATTAAAATGTAAATACAGTAGATGACTTAACTTTACTCACTCATTTTCCTTCGGTTTAGTTCATGATTTATCAGGGGTCACCAAAAAAGCATTAACCACCAATTACTCTGGCATATGTTTTTATGCGGCAGATGCCTTTCCAGCCATAATGACTCAAATAAAAAATAAAAATACTTACATTTTTTTTATTTCATTCAAGTGTCAAGGCAACATTTCTAATTTTATTGCAATTTAGTTGAAATATGTTGATTCATTTATTAGTTGAAAGTCAAAATGATTTAACTATACAGTATAATATGAGGGAACTATACTGTAGCTGTGTCTCTTTTCAGAAGCTGCATCCTCCAAAGGATGCAGACTTCTAATGTGAGTCCTTCGAAGTCCACACAGGCAGAACCGAGCATTTTGATATGAGACGAGCATACAAAAGATGGAGCATACAAAAGATGGATCTCGTCACCAGGCAACCGTAACAGCTGCCGTTAATAAGCAGTAATAACAATTTAATAACTTTTTGTTCAAAGTGACTTATTTTACTTATTTTAAGCAATCTGAAGGCGAAGCAAAGTTTGCAGAAGGTTTCCATACATGTATGCATAAAAAAAGTCTATAAAATCACTTTTTAGTATAACTCATGTCACACTCGTTTTGTTTTTTAACATGTGTTTAAACATCCAAGTAAAATAAAACTTAATTCATTTAATCAGTTTTAATCTGAGTTTTCTTTTAAAAACGTTCTGCCATTATCAGTACGCAATGAATCTTGGGATGTTCGAGGCCGTGAAGGATCCACCGGTTGTGTCCTTCATTATCTTGGAAAGGAAGGACGCATTTGGAGACTGCATTTGAAGGAGCCTTTGAATTTTTTTTTAAATGAGACTGTCTCCGTCGTACCGCGATGACGCACCGCACTTCAAATACATCCTTCGGAGGACACATTCCTCTGAAATAAGACGCAGCTTATGTAAAATTTCCTTAAAATTGTCTGGATCACTTAACAAAATTACTAAAACCTTATTTAAAATGAAAAATCAATTTGTAGAAATTTGTTATTATAATAAAAAAACGGGCGCCATGGTGGCCGAGTGGTTAGCACGTTCGCCTCACAGCAAGAAGGTCGCTGGTTCGATCCCCGGCTGGGCCAGTTGTCAATTCTGTGTGGAGTTTGCATGTTCTCCCCGTGGTTGCGTGGGTTTCCTCCGGGTGCTCCGGTTTCCCCCACAGTCCAAAGACATGCCGTACAGGTGAATTGGGTAAGCTAAATTGTCCGTAGTGTATGTGTAGTGTATGTGTGTGTTTCCCAGAGATGGGTTGTGTCTGGAAGGGCATCCGCTGCGTAAAACAAATGCTGGATAAGTTGGCGGTTCATTCCGCTGTGGCGACCCCGGATTAATAAAGGGACTAAGCCGAAAAGAAAATGAATGAATGAATGAATGAATGAATAATAAAAAAACCTCAACTAAATGCTAAATTGTCATAGAAATGGATGCAGTGGATCTGCGTATGTTTTGAGGCACTTAAATGTAGATCAGTATTCATTAGAATCCACCTCGAAAATGAGATGATTCATCTCAAGGGGCTTTCCCATTCAATAAATTAAAATTAAAATTATAGAAAATCAATATCTGTAGTGGGAGTAGTGAGTAGCACGTTCGCCTCACAGCAAGAAGGTTGCTGGTTCGAGCCTCGGCTGGGTCAATTGGCATTTCTGTGTGCAGTTTGCATGTTCTCCTCGTGGTTGCGTGGGTTTCTTCCGGGCGTTCTGTTTTCCCCCACAAGTCCAAAAACGTGGTATAGGTGAATTGGGTAGGCTAAATTGTCCGTAGTGTATGAGTGTGAACGAGTGTGTACGGATGTTTCCCAGAGATGGGTTGCAGCTGGAAAGGCATCCACTGCGTAAAACAAAATGCTGGATAAGTTGGTGGTTCATTCCGCTTTGGTGACCCCAGATTAATAAAGGGACTAAGCTGAAAAAAAATGAATGAATGAATGAATATCTGTAGTGACATCTGACTGTATCATTCTTTTGCTTTACAGGAAGCGGGTATCTTGAGCCCAGTGCAGGATGGGAGCAGTAAACCTCAAATAGACAGCAACAAAGCCAACAATTACAAAATAGTTAAAGAGGTGGGAACTTGTCTACTAAACAATTTTTCGAAAAAGCGTATCAAAAGATTACACTCCTGTAATTCTAATATCTGCAGGAACAGCAGATGAATCTCTGTGTGTAATGGCTGTTTTGTGATGCTGTGTGTTGTGTCAGATCCTGCTGAGTCTCAGTAAACTCTGCTCTCCTGCTAAGAAGACTCGCGTACAGCAGCAGCGGTTGCTGAAGAACATGGGGGCTCACACTGTGGTGCTGGACCTGCTGCAGATCCCCTATGAGAAGGTGAAGAGATGCTGGTTCTGCAGTGCTCACAGGATCAATTCAGTCTTTGATAGATTAACAGATCTGACAGAGTTTGGACATGCGTTCAGAACAAAGTTAAAAACTTTACAGCATTTGAAGGGATAATTTTATTAAGACTGAAAATGTTATTACCGTTTACTCACACTCCACTAATTTCAGAACTGTTATAGAAAAAGTGGAAAAAAATGTTCGTAATGTTAGCAGTTGATGGTTCCCATTGATTTCCATCGTATATATATTTTTTCCTATAATAGATGTTAATGGATACCATCTGTGGTCTGGTTACCAAGCTTCTTCAGAATTGAGTTCAAAGGAAGATATATTTTTAAAAAAACTCTTTCACTACCTGACAAAAGTCTTGTCGCTTATCCAAGTTTTAAGAACAACAAATAATAACTTGACTTCTAGTCAATCATTAGGTATCACATGTGGCAAAGGCGTCTAGAATACACGTATTTTACCAAAATAAAATATGATCATGCCTTGATTTTTCTGTTTGATCATAGTGCAGTGGAAAAATAATTCATATTGTGTATGACTCCCATAAGCTTGGAGGACTGCATCCATACATCTCTTACTTATTAATAGATTAATAAAGTCATCTGGAATGGCAAAGAAAGCGTTCTTGCAGGACTCCCAGAGTTCATGAAGATTATTTGGATTCATTTTCAATGGCTCCTCCTCCATCTTACCCCAGACACGCTCAATAACGTTTATGTCTGGTGACTGGGCTGGCCAATCCTGGAGCACCTTGACCTTTGCTTTTAGGAACTTTGATGTTGAGACTGAAGTATGAGGAGCACTATCATGTTGAATAATTTGCTCTCTGCTGTGGTTTTTAATGTAATGGGAATCGAAAATGTCTTGATACCTTAGGTTGTTGATGTTGCCATTGTCAACTTTTGTCATTAGTCAAAATAATTTCAAGATTAAATACTGATACAAATAATCATATTAATAAAGCATTGAGGGAAAGGATAAGGAGGAAAGGATAAACGTTGATTCTGGCTGAGACTCATTGGAAGACAGAAATCTGAATCCACTGAATGTAACCCCAAACCATGATTTTTCCTCCACCAAACTTGACTGAATCTATGAGAATCTTGGGTCCATGCAGGTTCCAATAGGTCTTCTGCAGTATTAGTGATGAATGGGATGCAATTCAACAGATGATTCATCGGAAAAATCAACCTTCTGCCACTTTTCCAAATGATCAACTAGAAGTCAAGTTATTTTTTGTTGCTCCTACAACTGGGATCAACGACAAGACTTTAGTTTACAGGTTTGGACCAGGTGAAGAGCAAGTAATATGTGATTAAAGTTTCAAAGAAGATGGATTTTTGGCTGAACTGTCCCCTTAAGCCTTGTTTACTCTAGCTGTATTTACACTAACCTTCATATTGTGCCATGTCTAATGGAAGAAAAAACAAAGCTATGCAAATTACAGTCAGACAAACAGATATCAGTTTTAAACCACAGCTAAAAAAAAATATCAGATTTTTTTTATCTTGCTGTCTAAATAAGAGCAATGACATATGCATTAAATTAAATTTGATCTGACAGTCAGAATAAGGCTCATCTTGTTCTAAACTCATTAGGGTTTTTCATTTTTGGTGAACAAATGAAAGTATTTTTAATCACGTTTGAGAGATTTCTGTCTCTCCATTTGAAAATCTTACAATCAAACAAATTTTTGTGCTGAGCTAACTTGCTATCACTGTAATTTTTGTGGTGAAATGGTTGTTGAAATGACAATAAAACTCTTTCTTCCCCATCATCAGGGAGACGAAAAAATGGACGAGATCATGACTTTAGCCCACACTTTTCTTCAGTATTTCTGCAAAGACAACATTCAAAACCAGGCGCTGCTACATAAACACCTCAACCTCTTCCTCACACCAGGGGTGCGTTTCATTTCCATTTATGTATTATCCAAAATGACTTACCTTTACATTGAAGGTAAATATTTCATCAGTTCTTGCTTTCTGTGGGAATTGAACCTGCAACCTTGGCATTGCTAGCACCAAGCTCTTATTTTTCTACAGCAGTCATTTGAGCTGATCAATTATTGAACCCTGTTAATGAGCATTACATGTTCTTGAAATGAATAATAGATTTGTTTGGTTTTCATAGAGGATTATGATCGTGTTTGGTTTGATTTTTGTCTTTGCAGCTTCTGGAAGCAAAGACCATGTGCTACATCTTCATGAACAACTATCACCTGTGCAATGAGATCAGTGACCGTGTGGTGCATCACTTCGTGCACTGCATCGAGACGCACGGCCGCCACGTTCAGTACCTGCGCTTCCTGCAGACCATTGTTAAAGCCGATGGCAAGTACGTGAAGGAATGTCAGTGCAAAGTCATGAACGAGGTGAGAAGGATATTGAGATTGACTTCTGTGCTTAATGAAGTTACGTGTGCTTCAAAGTAAACATTTGCAGTGTCCGTAAAGCACAGTTTGTTAAAAATATTGTTATAATAATTATTATATAATAATAATAATAATAATAATAATGAGATAATATAATAGTTATCAACTAGTTTTGAGGACCTTCCTTGTACTGTTAATATTGCGAAATATATTGACTTTAAGTAACAAGTAATTATAAAATTTTAAATCATAATTGGCTAAATGATAGCAATACATTCAGCAAATACCTTTATATTTAGATATTGGTGGATATAATAGAGTAATTATAATACAATAAATGATTTGATTAACGTATGTATGTATGTATGTATGTATATATATATATATATAAACATATATATATATATATATATATTCATTATTATTATTAATTCAATTATTCATCCATCCATCCATATAAAATATATTGGAGAAAAAAATCTCCAATATATATTATGTATTTTATATATATATATAATATATATTGGAGATTTTCTCTCTCTCTCTGAATGGATGGATATATAGCAATTAAATATATATAGTAATTAAATTATAAATAATAATTGTATAATTAATAAATTGATTTATATGTTTAGATGGATGGATAAATAATTGAATTATGAAGACAAATGAATAATTATTCATTAAATTATGATTTTTAAAAAACATTTGAGATAGATAGATAGATAGATAGATAGATAGATAGATAGATAGATAGATTATTAATAATAATAGCAATAGTTGATGACTGAAGGCAAATAAATAATTATTAATTAAGAGATATTTCTTTCAATATATTTTAAATAGATAGATGGATAAATACTGTAGATGGATGAATAATTAAATTATAAATAAAAATAATTGAATTATGAATAATTGAATTCATAATAATAACAACAATAATTGAACAATAAAGACAAATGAATCATTAAATTGATTGAAAATGCTTTTTTAGAAATAGATTCAAAATAGATGGATGAATAAATGGATGGATAGATTTTTATTTTTATATTTATTATGTAGTTGTTTTGTATTGTATCATTGAAAAATACTGTAATATTGCTTTAGTAATAAGGTCCCTTAAATCATGTATCTTCTCGCTCATTTAAAAAAACTATTTTAATATTTACTATTTTAGCAGTCCACTAACTAACCTCATACATTGTCTGAAGAAGTAAATGAGCCTGTGTGTTGATCTTGTGCTGTAGCTGGTGAATGGAGGAGAAGACGTGCTGGTGTTTTATAATGACCGAGCCTCGTTCCCCGCTCTGCAAAGCATGATGAGTTCAGGGCTGGATGAGTCGGGAGCTCTGATGTATCACATCACCCTGGTAGAGCTGCTGGCCGCTTGCACCGAGGGCAAGAACGTGGACACTGAGCTCAAGTGCAACTCCCTCCTGCCGCTCGATGACATCGTCAATGTGGTGACGCATGACGGCTGCACTCCTGAGGTGACGCAATATTAACTCTACCTCAATGATCTCAGGTTTTCAGAACAGTAGAGCTGGTTTGTGTTATGCTTTTTATGAGTGACCAGGATAAATGAGTTCACCTCTTGCTAATCTCAGTCAGAACTTATATGAATATTTTCCATAGGATGTTATACAATAATTTATTTGTGTAAATATTCATTCATTCATTCATTCATTCATTTTCTTTTCGGCTTAGTCCCTTTATTAATCCGGGGTCGCCACAGCGGATTGAACCGCCAACTTATCCAGCATTTGTTTTACGCAGTGGATGCCCTTCCAGCCACAACCCATCTCTGGGAAACACATCCATACATTCTCATTCACACACATACACTACGGACAATTTAGCTTACCCAATTCACCTGTACCACATGTCTTTGGACTGTGGGGGAAACCGGAGCACCCGGAGGAAACCCACGCAACCACGGGGAGAACATGCAAACTCCACACAGAAATGGCAACTGGCCTAGCCGGGGATCGAACCAGCGACCTTCTTGCTGTGAGGCGAACGTGCTACTCACTACGCCACCGTGGCGCCTTGTGTAAATATACATTACATTAATCAGTACCAATGCTAAAACTGGAAATAATCTAGCAAAATAATTTGAACTTATGGACTAAACATTAGTACATCAAAATAAGTACTGTATGTAAGGGAAAAATAATAAATAAAGTTTAATAAAGAGCAAAATCAAGAGAGATAATAATAATAATGAATAATTCTGACTTCATTATTAATAATTCTGGCTTCAATTATTAAAACTATTATGTTTAGAAATGTGTTGAAAAAATCTTCTCTACATTAAACAGAAATTGGGGGAAAAATAAACTGGGGGGCTAATAATTCAGGGGGTTTGATAATTCAGATTCCGTGTGTGTGCGTGTGTGTGTGTGTGTGTATGTGTGTGTATATATGTACTGTTTTGTTTAATTACACCAAAATGTATTGCCTATATTCACTGAGAAATGAATAATAAATAATATTCACTCACAAAAGGGGGTGGACTCATTTATGATGAGCATTGTATATATAAAAATGAATTTGATAATGGAGAGATATTTACTAAGTATTGAATCCTCTGATACAAGAGTCTTAAATATGGTATATTTAAAATGTACAATTTACAAATAGTACCAGATTACAATTGGATGGGGAAACAATGATTTACTGTATATTAAGGTACAGTCTGTCTGATACTTTTAAATTAGTTTATTTATTTTTGGTTGTTTAATTATTAAGCAATGAGGCATAAAAATGATAATAAAGACATTTAAATTGTGTTTATGTTTTTTGAGAATAAATGAATTAATGAATGAATACTAACTTTTTGACTCTTTATATGAAAAATAAATGCATTGCAATAAAATTAAATAAAAATTGACTTAAATCCTTATAATAATAAATAACGTAATAATAAATGTAAATATACATTGTTACAAAAGTTTTCTTTTTCAAAGTTATGCTGCTGTTTTGAATGTTCCATTCATCACAGAATACATGCAATTGTTATTATATACGAAGTAAGAAAAATAAAATTTTTAATATTACAAATAGAAAATAACAGTTTTGATAATTTTAGTATATTTGCATTAAAAAAACTATTCAAAATGTGATTTAATTGTCATCAAGTTATAAATAAATGTTAAAACCTTAATTAATCATACATAACAGAAAACTATGAATTAAGTAGTTATTTCTTACACTGTTTACCATGGTATTTAACTGTAATACTACAGTACATCCGTAAAACACAATAAAACTTCTTCAAGTTGCATCACTTTTTTTTTATTTTTTATCTTTTCTCTTATAAATTTAACAGGTGAAAATCGCCTACGTAAATTTCGTCAACCACTGCTATGTGGACACTGAGGTGGAGATGAAGGAGATCTACACCAGCGATCACATTTGGAACCTCTTTGACAGTTTCCTGGTAGACATGGCCACTGTGAGTTTAACTGCTTCTCCATTTCCCTCCCTCGCAATCTGAGCCATAATACAGGTCGTTTGTTCATCTGTGACTGATCTGTGCTTTATGTGGGTGCTGAACATCCTGAACGCAGATGATGATGATGTTTTGGTTGTTGTAGGTGTCTATTGGCCCCACAGACAGGAAAAATGCAGACACAAGCCTTGAAAAGTACGTCACTGATACCATCATGGCCATTGTCAAGGGCTTCTTCGGCTCCCAGTTTTCTGTCAGCAACTCTAAACTGCAGGTAGAGCCAGAAAGTTCAATGACGTGGAGATGCATTTGTTTCCCATGAATCACTTTTATTGTTGTGTTGCTCATGCTCGTTGACTGTGAATTGTTTTTATTTATTTTTTTCCTTCAGGCTCATCAAGCGACTTTTGTAAAGTTGCTGCAGTCGGCCTGTAGACTCTATAACTGCACATGGCTCAACTCCCTGCAGAAAACCAACATTGAGGGCTGCATCAAAACACTTGCTGACGTTGGTGGGTTTGATGACTAGTAGTGTTGTGTCTTAATCATATAATGAAGGATTTGGTTTACAGGTTAAAGTAAATGTATTTTTAATGAGTTAAAATATTTGCCAGTTTAGCCATAACTAAGAAAATCATGTGGACTTTTTTGTTGAATTTAAAAATGTTTATACAATCATCGGACACTTTATTAGGTACATGTACCTTACCAGTACAGGGTTGGACCCACTTTTGCCCTTAGACCTGCCTTAATCCTTTGTGGCATAGATTCCGCAAGGTACTGGAAATATTCCTGAGATTTTGGTCCATATTGACATAATAGCATCACGCAGTTGCTGCACATCCATGATGGTACTAATGGGCCCAAAGTGTGCCAAGAAAATTTGCCTAATACCATTTCACCACCACCACCATCCTGAATTCAAGGTAGGATGGATCTATGCTTTCATGTTGTTGACGTCAAATTCTGACCCTACCATCCTAATGTCGCGGCAGAAATAGAGACTCAGACTAGGCAACGTTTTTTTAATCTTGTATTGTCCAGTTTTGGTGAGCCCGTGCGAATTGTAGCCTCAGTTTCCTGTTCTTAGCTGACAGAAGTGGCGTCCAGTGTGGTCTTCTGCTGCTGTAGCCCATCTGCCTCAAGGTTGGACGTGTTGTGTGTTATTATGAGTGGTTATTTGAGTTGCTGTTGCCTTTCTATCAGCTCAAACCAGTCTGGCCATTTGACTGGATATTTTCTCTTTTTCAGACGTTCTTTGTAAACCCTAGAGATGGTTGTGCGTGGAAATACTCAGACCAGCCCGTCTGGCACCAACAACCATGCCACGTTAAAACTCACTTAAATCACCTTTCTTCCTCTTTCTGATGCTCTGTTTGAACTGCAGCAGATCACATGGAAGTTGCTGCCATGTGATTGGCTAATTAGAAATTTGAGTTAACAAGCAGTTGGACAGGTGTACTTATTAAAGTGGCTTGTGAGTGTAAACCGTATACTGTTGAGGACAAAGTTATTAGCCCTCCTTTCATTCATTAATTTTTTTTCAACTTAGTCCCTTTATTAATCAGGGGTCGTCACAGTGTAATGAACCGTCCTTCTAGCCGCAACCCAACACTGGGAAACACATATGCATTCACACATATACAGTATGGCCAATTTTGTTTAATCAATTCACCTGTACCGCATATCTTTGGCCTGTGGGGGAAACCGGAGCGCCTGGAGGAAACCCATGCGTTCAACATGCAAACTCCACACAAAATTGCCAACTGAACCAGCCGGGGCTCAAACCAGTGACTTTAATGCTGTGAGGAGATCATGCTTGCCACTGTGTCGCCTCTTATCAGCCCTTATTAGCCCTCAAATATTTCTGTTTACCAGATTGTCACAGCATTTCCTATAATATTTTTGTCTTCTAGAGAAAGTCGTGATTGTTTTATTTTTTAAATTTTTTTATTAGTTTGGAGGATGGTGGCGAAATAATATAAAGATTAAAAAATGACCTGAATACTGAATAAAAACTTGCTAGAACTACTCACAGTTTATATACGTGGGAAATATTGTGACTAATGTTAATGATAATAAATGCTGTATTGTCAGATATTTTGTTATTAAATTATTAGCATGCTATTGAAGCACTCCTTAAAAGAATAAGCAAATGTAAAGATTGCTATTAGAAAAAAGCGATAAGCATTGTTTGGGTTAGTCAGTGGCAATTAGAAATTTGTATATTTACAAGAGCTGTCCTTTCTCTAACTTGTTCTAGCTAAGAGTCGGGCCATCCCAATTCCAGTGGACCTGGACGGTCAGGTCAATGCCCTGTCACTAAAGACACACACCAGCATGGTACAGCGTGCGGTTAAAGACTGGAGGCTGTCAGCCCGTGGACGACCCCGCAAGGAGCCCTTTGGAGCACATGATTACAAGATCATTGAAAAACTACAGGTAAGGTGTCACCTTCAGATACAAAACTGTCACTTTTAAGGCCGAACAGCACTCCACTGACAGATCACGACAAATGGCAACAGACACTTTGTCAGGTTTCATTGAATCAGTGAGTTATCTTTGTCAGCATGTGTTGCCAACTGTAATTTAAAGACTGTCCATCTTGGTTGGCATCAAATCCTCTTTTGGCATTAAAAAAGCTACCAGAGGATTTACTAAAGAAACACTGGCAATCATAATTGGTGGGCAGTTGTTTTTGTGGCTGCAAAATTAACCTCTTAAAGGTCATTCACACAGAACATGTTCCATTCCAGTGTGCTGCTTTTGCATAGTTTTTCAATGTAAACCTGCTTGCTGGACGTTCCAGACTTTTACGCTCACATGCTGCAGCTTTTGCAGTGGGGTATATATGAGAGGCAAGTTTTTTTTAAATGCCATGTGAAGTTAAAAGAATAAAGAACTATTACATGCAGCTTTGGTAATCAGTTTCATTGCCAATGCAGCAGATCAATCAGACAAACTTATAGGCATGCCTTGCAAGCTTGTATTTACAGACAATTATTGGCTGTGTTATCGGCTTTTTAAAAATAAAAAACATCCATGCACACTGCATCTCAACGTTCACCATATACGTTCCATATAATCTCTTATCAGTTTAACCCAAAATTTTCAAATTATCGGTTACCGGTTTTTAGCAATGTTTTCATGTTATCGGTATCGGTATCACAAAACTGTCATATTATCGGTTATCAGTATCACCCAAGATTGTCATATTATTGGTAATCGGTATCGGTATCCCCAAATCTGTTATATTAACTGTATCGGTCAAAATTTCCATGTTATCAGTTATTAGTATCATACTAATTTTTTATATTAGCAGTTATCAGTATCACACAAAATTTCCATGTTATTGGTTATCGGTATCACCCAAAATTTCAGTGTTGTTTTTTTTATCAATATCACCCAAAATTTTATATTATCGGATCCCCCAAAATTTCCATATTATTGGTTATCAGTATCCCCCAAGATTGTCATATTATCAGTAATCGGTATCAGCCACAATTTCCATGTTATACCCAAAACTGTCATATTAACTATCGGTCAAAATTTTCCATGTTATCAGTTATTATTCAATTCAATTCAATTCACCTTTATTTGTATAGCGCTTTTACAATGTGGATTGTGTCAAAGCAGCTTCACATAGAAGGTTATAGTAAATTGAAAATGTCAGTTTAGTTATTAGCTAGTATATTATTAGCTAGTATATAGCTGAGTTCAGTTCAGTGTTGTTTAATATTCACTACTTAGAGTTCAAACACTGAAGAGTAATCCATCGGTGCGCAGCTCTAGCTGCAGTCTAGTCGCCGGAGGCTGGAGAACTCGAGTCTCGTCTGTCCTTGGAGGTATCATACAAAATTATTAATATCATTATTAGTATCATACAAAATTTTAATTTTAGCAGTTATCAGTAACACCCAAAATTTTCATGTTATCTGTTATCAATAACACTCCAAATCTCGATGTTATCGGTTATCAGTATCACCCAAAAATTCCATGTCATCATTATCCCCAAAACTTTTATATTATTGGTATCAGGCAAATTTTCAATTTTAACGGTTGTTGGTATCGCCCAAAAATTCCATGTTATCGGTATCCCCCAAAATGTTCATTTTATCAGTTGTCAGTTGCCCAAAATGTCCATGTTATCGGTTATCAGTATCACCCAAATTTTTTATGTTAGTGGTTATCAATATCACCCAAAATTTTCATATCATAGGATTTCATACCATTTTATTTTTAATTTTTTTTATTAGTTTGAAGGATGGTGGTGAAATATTAAGATTAAAATATGACCTGAATACTGAATAAAAACTACTCACAGTTTATATACGTGGGAAATATTGTGACTAATGTTAATGATAATAAATGCTGTATTTTCAGATATTTTGTTATTAAATTATTAACATGCTATTGAAGCACTCATTAAAGGAATAAATGAATGTAAATGTTATTTACAATATCACCCAATATTTTCATATCATAGGATTTCCCAAAATCTTCATGTTATCGGTTATCAGTAACACCTAAAATGTTCTTGTTATCAGTTATGAGTATCTCCCCCCAAAAAAGTGTTGTTTTCGGTTATTATCACCACATAATGTTCTTTATTGATTATCAGTATCACTCAAAATTTTTGTTATTGGATATCAGTAGCACCCAAAAATTTCTCATCAACTGTATCATCCATAATATCTATATTAATGTTATCAGTATCACTCAAGCATTTCATATTATTGGTTATCAGTTTTTCTCAAAACTTCCATATTATTGGTTTTCATTATCACCCCAAATTTCCATATTATCATTTATCAGTATTGGCCAAAATGTCCATATCAGTGCATTTTCTTTTTTATTTGTGCGTTGCCAGTTTTTTCCCATTGTCATTTTTCATTTAGGTCCCATTTGCACTAGCAAATTTCCACTAGCTCCTATTACTATCTGATATGAACTTTTGATAATATGTGCTATATGTACTCACATGATTATAGCATTTTTGTATGTTAATTTTTTCTTGGCTGTTATATTTGATCTGACATCATTTAAATGTTTTAGGGGGTTGTTTCGTATCTGGAGGAGCAGTTTAATCCACGAGTGCAGGCAGAGTTTTCAGTATTAGTAGACGTGCTGCACAGCCCAGAGATGCTGTTTCCTGAGTCTGCTCAGCTGCGCACTGAAGACGGAGCCTTCTTATCTAAGTGAGACACACACCTACATCAAACAAATTAAAATCGTGCGTCATCTGCAATGAATATATTAAATGGGTCCAGTGGCAGTGGTAAAAATAGCCACATATATAGGTAGGACATTATAAATCCCTTAGAATTTCAGCTGCATCTCTAAACATTTACGTCAACAACATACCTAACTGAGTGTTTATGGCTTTAAAACATGTAAACTGCAATGTAAGTATAATTGAGAATATGGTTATGTTTGTTTATGTGTGTCAGAACTGATTATGCTGTGATTTAGTGTGTCGGCAGCATCATATATGATCTATAAAATGCATTTGTTGTAAATGTCCCTGGGGTTTGAGTATCTAATATAAGCTATTATATGAGACCGAGTAAGATATGCCTTTGGAATCTCAATACATTTTCTGTTTTATGGTCACATACTTGTCTTAGCTTCTTTGGACTTGATTGAATTCAATTGATTTTATTTACAGATTTCAAATATGTACATTTTCGTCCATTTTAAAGTATGCAGACAGTACATTATGTTAGTTTTTTAAATAAAATAAAATGTTCATTCTTCATGGATGTATTAAATTGATCAAAAGTAGTGATAAAGGCTTGCTCTGTTACAAAAGAACTCTAAAAGTAAATGATTTCCACAAAAATCTCTTCTTTTTGTAATGTTAGGTTTGTGTGATATATTATCTTTTCTCAGGCTCATCAAACACACCAAGAAACTAATGGAGAAAGAGGAGAAGTTGTGCATCAAGATCCTACAGACTCTACGAGAGATGCTGGATAGGAGAGAGATGTTCAATGAGAAGGTGAGCATGGTGGCAACCTTGATCTGGCGATTTATAAGTCTCTCTTTTCTGCTTTGTCCGTTCCTGCTAGGATTGAAGTGTTTATAAAATGTATACCATAGATTACAATTTTAAATGGTTACAATATGCAAGCACAATGCCTTAACGAAAGTTCATAAACATGAATTATGAATCATGTGACCAAAATCATCAAACATAATGACAAATGAGAGGCTAGGTTAGGAAATATATAACAATCATTTAGAATTGTTTAATGGTTGAGATATGAAACAATCTATTTATTTTGCTATAGTGTACTTTTAAAGACTTAGCTACTGAAGAATGACCTTGGGAGCTAGGGTGTGGATTGAGACGCTCATAGTAGGCAAGGCAAGTTTATTTATATTGCACATTTCATACACAATGATAATTCAAAGTGCTTTACATAAACAGGAATACAAGAAACGAGTATAAGAAAATAAAAACAACAAAGAAGAAAAATTCTAAAAAATAAAATAAAATAAAATAAAAACTGATAAAAACTGTGTTAAACAGATTTCTGAAAGAAAAAGAAAAGAAAGACACAATAGTATGATCTGTCAGATGTAGCACAGTGCTCATTCAGTAAAGGCACAGCTAAACAGATGTGTTTTAAGTGTTGATTTGAATGTGCCTAATGTTGGAGCACATCTGATCATTTTTGGAAGCTGATTCCAGCAGCGGGGGCCGATTCACCCTGACTGAACTCTTGGAATTCTAATTTACTTGATCCTAATGATCTGAGTGATCTGTTGGGTTTGTATTCAGTGAGCATGTTTGTAATGTATTGAGGTCCTAGGCCATTTAGTGATTTTATAGACAAGAAATAATACTTTAAAATCTATTCTGAATGTAACTGGGAGCCAGTGTAAAGTCCTGAGGACAGGTGTGATGTACTGTCGTTTTCTGGTTCTGGTCAGAATCCTGTAATCACCGTTTTGGATAAGCTGCAACTGTCTGACTTTCTTTTTGGGAAGGCCAATGAGGAGTCCATTACAGTAATCCACACTGCTGGTGATAAAGGCATGAACAAGTTTTTTTAGTCCTCACTGGAAACAAAGCATCTAATTCTTGCATTGTTTTTGAGATGATAATGTGCTGATTTACTTACTGCTTTGACATGGCTACTGAAACTTAGATCAGACTCCAGAATCACACAAAGATTCTTGATCTTATTTTTTAGTACCATCTAGCCACTATCCAGAACATTCTAGCAGCAACAAAAGTACCCTTGTAACCATAAACGACATCCTAGCAATCACTAAGAATGTTGTAGTAACTGCCTAGCAACTTCCAGTAACCACAGAATACCATAGCATCTGCCTTACAATCGCACAGAACACCCTAGTAACTGCCTAGCAACACCCTAGCAGACACATTGGATTTTCTTTCTGTGAAATTGAACACCTTTGTGAAATCTGCTTTCAAACTTCAGGCTTTTTTTTATTCATTCATTCATTCATTCATTTTCTTTTCGGCTTAGTCCCTTTATTAATCCGGGGTCGCCACAGCGGAATGAACCGCCAACTTATCCAGCATGTGTTTTACACAGCGGATGTCTATTCAAATTTAGCTTTCAAACTGTTTCACTCCTCAAGCTTTTTAAGACAGTTTCAAACATTCAGGCTAGGCTTTCCCAAATCACCATCAAAGTTCGTCTTGACAATGTTTTTATCTGCTTCCACATTAAATTAATTTGTTTTCCTTCGGCTTAACCCCTTTATTAATCAGGGGTTGCCAAAGCAGAATGAACCACCAACTTATCCAGCATATGTTTTACGCAGTGGATGCCCTTCCAGCTGCAACCCAGTACTGGGAAATAGGGTTGGGTCGATAGACGATGCCATCGTCTATTATAAGTGGCAGACAGACAACACAATGCTGAGCCAGAATCGCAATCCTTCATCCTGACCTCGTTGCAGCAGCAACCCGCTGGCGAAAAATTCACACTAGTACACTGATACGTTTTAATTTTAAAATGGCATTTTAGAACGAAAGCGATTCACATCCACACTGCCGTTTCATCTAGCATTTCTGAATAGCCCTCTGTCCATACTAAATTGCTGAAGATGCACCTAACATGACTTCACAGACTGTTACGACTTTAAAGTTTGGTTCTTGGGGTTAAAAGTTGTTAAAAGATGTACTGCTGGACCGCATCTCACTATAGTATCTTGTCACAATCTAACGACTCTTCTGTCTTTTGAATCTATCAGGTAACGTGTCACAGCATCAGTACACTGCTTCAGTCTTTCGCTTTCACGCTTGTTCTCAGTAATTTTAACGAAAACCTCATATACAGTTGGTTGTTTTCTGTTGGTTGTGCACCCTTTTTACCGACCAATTTTGTCGACACCATTATAACGACACAGATCACTCTGCCTATTCATGCCAGAGTCCTGGGGAAAAAGTAATTGACAGGTAATAATTTGTGTGTAACATATCTTTTTCTCTGTGTGTAACTTATGATTTGGTTATGGGTAAAACAAAGACTATGCGGGTCAGGTAGTTGAAACGGTAGGCTACAAGTATCCAATTTGTTGTGAATTGATTAATTATTCATAAATAATTAATTCACCCCCGCCTATGACGACGATCGTCCATCACAATGTTTCACATTAGACATTGTACGATGCCAAATTGGTCGACATCACCCAACCCTACTGGGAAACATCCTTACACACTCATTCACACTTATACACCACGGTCTTTGGACTATGGAGGAAGACGGAGCACCTGGAGGAAACCCATGCAAACATGGGGAGAACATGCAAACTCCACACAGAAATCCCAACTGACCCAGCCGGGAACCAGCGACTTTATTGCTGTGAGGCGACAATGCTAACCACTGAGCCACAATGTCGCCTCCACATTAAATAAAAAATACAAATTTTCTAGTTGTAATAATTCACAGTATGAATACACAGTTGCATGTTTTGCAGTATTTATGATTAAATAAATGCAGCAAATAAATGATGAGACTTTCAGAAACGCTGCAAAAAATTCATTCCTATATAATGTTTTGTCGGAATATGCCACTAACTACCATTGTATATGGTATACAGATCAGAAATGCACATGCTCTAAAGCCTCTAGGGAATGTTTTTGCCATGTCAGCAACCACCAGAGGAGGGCGCTAAAGCCAAAACCAAACAATGTGAACCTGGTGACCCCTCTTTTCAGTTTGTAAAGATTGTGTATGTGTGTGTGCACAAAGTGAAGTGCAGCTCTCGCTCCTCTGCAGTGTCGTTGGCATCTGTGGCAGGGTGAATGCTGGGAGTCCTAAAGCTCCAGACAGTTAATCAGCATTCAGCAGAGAAAGAGTCCCGCGCTGTTACATAAGCAAAGGCACATGAGGACACGCTCACAGTGCTCGAGCAAGTAGCCAAATCACCCAGCACCACAAATCAATACTGCAGAGAGCTGACTACAGCCTTGCACACCGAGGGGAAAAAAAGAAAAGGGCGAGAGAAACTTGAGGACAAGGAAGAGTAGAAGAAACAAGGAATAAAGGACAGATTCTGTTCCAGCTGTTGCATTATAAACATTATATATGACATTGTAGTCGTTATGACATCACAGCTAGCAGAATGACTTGAATGCAATGTAAAACGCTTGTTATACTTTGTTATACTCATTCGTTTATTCATTTTCCTTTAGTTTAGTCTCGATTTCAGAGATCGCCACAGTGGAATGAACCACCAACTATTCTGGCATACGTTTTGGTCACACTTTATTTTGATGGTCCGTTTGTTAAATGTAAGTTCTATTGCAACTGATTTTCATTAGATTATAAATAGACTGTTAGGATGGGGTTAGGGTTAGGGTTAGTGTAAGATGACATGTACTTGCAACGTTTCTTATAGTCTGTTGAATATGTGTATCAACAGATATTAAGTAGACAGTCTACTAATACTCAAATGGACCATCGAAATAAAGTGTTACCTATGTTTTATGCAGCGGATGCCCTTCCAGCTGCAAACCAGTATTGTGAAACACCCATACGCACACATTTACATTCTCTCTCTCTCTCTCTCACACACACACACACACACACACACGCACACTCGTTTGTTTTTGTGAAAATTGGGGACATTATATAGGTTTCCATTCACTTTATACTGTTCAAACTGTATATTGTATTGCCCTCAACCCACCGTACCCCTAAACCCAACCATCACAGGAGACTGTGTGCAGCTTTACTCTGAAACAACTCCTTCTGTGTGATTTATAAGCTTTTTTGAGAAATGAGGACGTCACCAATGTCCTCGTATTTCACCTCCTTTTTGTAATACCTGTGTCATACCCATGTCATTATACAGATTTGTGTCCTGACATGTCACAAACACCCACACACAAACACTAGAGACAATTTAGATTATTCAATTCACTATTGAGCGCGTGTTCGGACTGTGGGGGAAACCGGAGCACCCAGAGGAAACCCTCGTAAACACAGGAAAAACATGCAAATTCCACACAGAAACGCCAATTGTTTTCTACTAAAACCCTTTTATCTGATCTCTTTTAATCCCTTTGCCTACTTTACTACATCCAATCAGCTCGCAGTAGAAAAAACAAGCCACGCCCACTGATTCTTATTTAATATTTAGTTTCGTAGAAAAAAAAAAAAAAAAAAAAAGTCGCAGCTTCCAGTTCAGACTTTAACTGTGACTTGTGCTTGTCGTCAGCATTTTTTTTTTTGGACTTGCGATGTGCAAAATTAGCATGAAAGATCACTTCCTGACAGAAGATGGCACTCAATAAAAATAAAAAATTCACCGATACATAAGGTGACTGTGCCACTTTGCGCTTCTAAAACTCGTTTGTCATTCAGAAGAAGACGAGCTTTTTATAAATGTTCACATGTTTGTTTTGCCAAATAAAACATGGATAGTTCAAGAAGCAGCAGCCTAAGCATCTTCTTCATTATGAATGTGTGCTCACTTAGACCCTTTTGTGCTTGAGTGCTACCAAGTCACGTTTACTGTATCTTCAGCTAGTCCAGACAAAAGCGTCAATCTTATCAGTAAGCCCGTATTTAATGCAGCATGTCAAACAGCATTGACAATAAGACATATTTTGTTTGAAATTATGCTATTCCGCCTGTTTTTTTTTTGCACGTTGATGTGAGCTTTCACATCGGTGTCTTTTTTAGATGTGAGGCATTAAACATCAGCAATAAGCAAGAACACAAATAGTCTCTGTTCAAGGGCTATAAAGCTCATCAAGTATTATCTCTTGTGCTTGTTCAAATGTACTGCCCTTTTGTTTTGTTGGCTGTTTTTGGCCCATTCACTTCCATTATAATGTAATTTTTTGATTGCAAAGCCTTGACACCAAATAATGCATGTAGTTTTTATTGTTGGTGGTTTTTCCTTTTGGCAAGAGGTAAAATCTCTCATTTTTACTGTTGATCATCACTTGGCAGCATTAACTCTTCAGATAGCCCTGTGCAAGAAAAAGTTTCTGCATTTACAAGGAGTTCTATGGAGTAAAACAGCAGATTATAGTGTGTTTGTGAATAAATAATTACTATATTTACTGTGCTCTGAGAGGTGAGCTGCTTATTTTTATTTTTTCAGACATATCTAGATAAGTGCACAAAAGGTCTCTCTCTTTTTATTTTATTTTATTTTATTTTATTTTATTTTATTTTATTTTATTTTATTTTATTTTATTTTATTTATTTATTTATTATTTTATTATTTTATTTTATTTTATTTTATTTTATTCAGGGACAATGTACAACATGACATCTGTAGTCCCTGGGCAGGAATTTGTAACAAGTTTAACATTAATACAAAACTAGTAAAAAATACAGTACACTTCCAGTACAATATATACAATACATCATGGTCAATAAAATGAAATCAAATCAGTGGTTGCATATTTGATTTTCTGTGAGCCATACTTTAAAAGTGGTACTCTAATATCTCTAATATGCTCTGGTATTTTATTCCATCTTTCTGCTGCTCGGACTGAAAAAAAAAACTGATTGTCCAAAAACAGTTCTCTTGAGCTGAACAAGCACCTCCAACCGATGACCTAGTCTGTCTCATATTGTCCTTGCAGACAATCGCACATAGTTTGAGAGGTGGTGGTGCACGATCATTTAATATTATTTACATCAAACACACATCAGCATAAAATAAGAGATCGTCGAATGTTACTAATTTATGTTGTTCAGTATACAGTAATGATAGCTCCTTGGCTTTTTAGCTAAAACTTTTATAGTTTGTTTATAGATAATATACAATGCTTTTGATGTTGTAATGTTTGTGTGGGACCAGCTTGTAGCGCAATAAGATAAGAGGAAAAATTTTTGTATTTATAAAAAGTTTAGGGTGCCACGGTGGCAAAGTGGGTAGTACGTTTGCCTCACACTGGTTCGAGTCTCTGCTGGATCAGTTGGCGTTTCTGTGTGGAGTGCTCCAGGTGCTCTGGTTTTCATCCACAAGTCCAAAGACGTAGTATATGTGAACTGGGTAAGCTAAATTGTCTGTAGTGTATGAGTGGGAATAAGAGTGTATGGATATTTCCCAGAGATGGGAAGGGCATCCGCTGCGTAAAGCATGTGCTGGATAGGTTGGCAGTTCATTCTGCTGTGGCGACCCCAGATTAATAAAGGGACTAAGCCGAAAAGAAAATAAATGAATAAATGAATAAAAAGTTTAACAGCAACCATAGGTAACTGATGCCTGATCTTTCTATAAATCCTCAGACTTGCTCTAGCACTTTTGAAAACCTTCTTAATGTGTTTTTAAACATTTTAATTAGAGTCAATAATTATACCTAAATGTTTAAAATGACACACTCAGTGTTTTTTTTAACACAGACACAGACCTCACATAGCCCGAGGCCAAAAACTTAAAGCCCAAAGGAAAAGAATCATTTTTGCACTGCAGAATACATAATAATATGGTGTCAAGGCTTTGCAATCAAAAAAATGTCATTACTGTATAATGGCAGTCAATGTTGCAAAAACAGCCCCAGATATAACAAAAGGGTAGTAAATTTGCCCACAGTGCATTGAGTTTTTGAAAAATTTCGAAGAATTTTCCCCAAATATGTGTAGAAATAAGGTTCAAAACCAAAAATCATTCTATTTGCTGATACACAAGAGAAAGTTGTGGCCAAATTAAAACTCAAAATCAGCCCAGAGTGGATGAAAACATCCCCAACAACACACAAGGATTAAACAAATGTACTTAAATTTAACAGCTCTACAGGAAACGTAGAAGAAGACTGTGATTATTTAGCCCAAGGTAATGTTGATTCAGTTCATTTCAAAAATAGTGGAAACACGGCCAAAAAAAGTTTTCTGAGACTATTTTGATTTAGCAGTATAGTCATTCTAATAAAAAAACGGGCCTTAAAAGAGACTCAGCTTTGTTCCGTCTCTTGCCTAAGACAAGCAATAGTTTGCACAATTCCTCATCCGTATGTGTTTGTTTATATTGGAGAGCTCATTCTCCACAGGCTTTGGCTGTTTTGCCGTATTTCTCCTGCCCTGAGAGTGGAGCTGCAGTCTCACTCAGGCCTGCTCGGCTCAGACCGCCGGCAGAGACAGAGAGTAGGAGGGCGAGCGAGGGAACGAGAGAAGGAGGGAGAGAGTGAGCATGTGAGAAGCCATGTGAGGGGAGAGAAAAAAGCGTGGCGCAGCAGCAGGCGGAGGGATTGGAGAGGCGCGGCGTCTGCTGAGTCCATGAGGCGACGGAGCGGGGGGTGTTTACGTAACCGGCCTGCAGTGTCTGAGCCAAACTCACGTGGCTCATCATGTTCTCGCTCCCGCTCACTCACTTGCTTTCTCCCATCGTTTAGCACTTGTTTATCTCTGTTTTTTTTTTTCTTTTTGGGGTTTGGATTTCTCTTGTTAAAGCAAGAAGCCATACTTTTTTCTTTTCTTTTTTTTCTGCCTCGCCATTGACTTGGTGATTTTGTTGCTGAACAGCAGGTCATGACTCATGAGCAGATATAATTGGCCTCTCTCTCTCTCTCTCTCTCTCTCTCTCTCTCTCTCTCTCTCTCTCTATCTCTCTCTCTCTCTCTCTCCCATGATCACTTGTGTTGACGTGGTGAGGTGAACGTGAGCGTGTGTCTGCACACAATGTGCAAAATGCTTAAAATGTCAAGCAGGTGCTGTTGTTCTGTTGTAATTTTAGATATGTGGTAATGGCCAGACTTTCACAGCAGAGAACTCCGACCACAAGCTTCAAAGTGGACAGTGTGTCTGTATATTTTATGCGTTGTTTTTGCAGTTTTTTGACACAGGAGTGTGTGTAGTTGCTTTTGGAATCACTTGACCTTTGTTCTCAGAAAAGGTGGAGTTACTTAAGTTGAAGTTAGTGTGAATTCAGTATTATTATTTTTTTATGGAATATTGGAGTATATA
>CAIGQQ010038153.1:2413649-2462449 GCA_903798035.1 Danio albolineatus
ACACACACACATATATATATATATATATATATATATATATATATATAGTTCATATGTTCTTTAATCAAACCATGTTAACTTACCAAACCCTTTGCAACAGCCGCAACATGCAGTTTACAACAATCCTTTTTCTTGCAAAAAGTTGATACTATTTTTTTTTTTGCTTAAAATTATTTATTCATTCATTCATTCATTTTCCTTCGGCTTAGTCTCTTATTTCAGAGGTTGCCACAGTGAAATGAACCACCAACTATTCCAGCTTATGTTTTACGCAGCGAATGCCCATCCAGCTGCAACCCAAAATTGGGAAACACCCATACACACTTATTTACGCACACTACACCCAATTTAGCTTACCTAATTCACCTATAGCACATGTCTTCGGACTGTGGGGGAAACTGGACCACCCGGAAGAAACACATGGAGAACATGCAAACTCCACACAGAAATGCTAGCTGGTCCAGCCAGGACTCGAACCAGCGACCTTTTTGCTGTGAGGCAACAATGCTTACCACTGAGCCACTGTCACACATCCTAAAATTTAAATTTGATCATTTGAATTAGTTTCTAGCTCATTATTTGATCGGATGTGAAATATTGTGGACGCCACGGTGGTGTAGTGGGTAGCATGTTCGCCTCACAGCAAGAAGGTCGCTGGTTCGAACCTCGGCTGGGTCAGTTGGTATTTCTGTGTGGAGTTTGCATGTTCTCCCCGTGGTCGCGTGGGTTTCCTCCTAGTCCAAAAACGTGGTATAGGTGAATTGGGTTGGCTAAATTGTCTGTAGTGTATGAGTGTGTATGGATGTTTCCCAGAGATGGGTTGCAGCTGAAGGGCATCCCCTGCGTTAAACATATGCTGGATAAGTTGGCAGTTCATTCCGCTGTCGCGACCTCAGATTAATAAAGGGACTAAGCCGAAAAGAAAATGAATGAATGATTGAATGAAATATTGTGATTGAACTATGTATTACCCATAATTTTTTTTTACCCCAAAAAAAGCCAATTTAATAAAAATAGCTTTTCTGAGCAGTTATGTTTATGCTAGTGGGCTAACAGCTTGTTATTTGAGGGCTAAATAAAATTTTTTGCTTTGGCAACACTATATTGTGTGACAGTAACTTGATGAAAACATCAGTTTTAGTCTGTTTTTGCAATTGCAAAGCTAATTTATTTTCAATATCCATCACAAATACTGCATTTATTTGATTAAAAAACAATAAATAAATATATTAAGCTATTATTAAAAATAAATATTTAAATTATAATTTTTTTAATAATATATATATATTTTTTATAAAATATTACTTGAATATGTGAAATATATAAACAATAAAAATAGCAATGTATGATTATCAGTTTTTAAAAACCGTGGTACTGCTTAATATTTTCTAGATGTCCTCGTGGAAGTCCATACCTGTAGTATAGACTTGGGGTTGGGGTTGGGACAGGTATGGTTGGGGTAGGTGTAAATGTTAATAACTGTGAGTGTTGGGTTTAGGGTTAGGGCATGTGAAGCCTTTAATAACGCACAATGCAGTGAGTAATTTAAACGTTAATATGAATAATTCTCATTTCTAGCAACAATTGTTCATGCATGTTTGTCCACTATGTATTGGGCTTGATCCAGTACGTCATTGTGAATGCTTTGATCAATAGACAGCTCAACAAAACGGCGTTTGTTTGAAATAGATGTTTTTCTAACAGTATAATCATTTTTACTGTCATGTGGTCAATTTGAGGCAGCATTGCTGAATAAACAATTAGATTTCAAATTTTTGGTTTTAATAATTACATTTGAATAAATTCTACTCATGAAACCAAATTGTTGAAGTCAAATCAGCCGAATTCTTGATGACAACTGCTTAGTGGCACTTAACGTTGGGCGTTCAAAAACAAAAAGTCCTCAGAGCGAGGAGCATCATGTACTGTACTATGTTCGTGGGCAGGTTATGTTCTAACTTAGTCGGCTACGTCAATGAAAATCGCAGGCCTCTTCATAAATCCCTTTGGCCAAATTTCCAAGTCTGGCACAAGCACCAAAAACCATTTCCATGGAAAAGAAGTCAGCAGAAGCACCACACAGGGTTGTTGTTTTTGCAGAACGTGATAAATGTGTAAGTGAGCGTGACTCGGTGTACGTGCAAAAACCCCAGCCAGGCCACTTGTGCTCCTCGGTGCGTACTTTCCCTCTCTTCCAAGATGTTTCTTTTCACCGCGTCCAGCTCTGGTTACAAAACATTAACAGTGGCTTGCTCTGGAGTGTGTTTGTGCAGAGCAATACCTTGCATCTCACGAGTCGGGTGTGTCCTTGAAGTAAACTCTCTCGTGCCAGCGTTTGGTGACTAACTTTGTGTGCATATATGTGTGTGCGTTTGCATAAACAGGCCTCTCCTGTTTGTTGACAAAAAGAAAAGCCCTGTTACGTAACAGTCTCTCTCTCTCTCTCTCTCTCTCTCTCTCTTTCTTTCTCTCTGTCATCCTCCCTGTATTTCTCTCCAGCCAAGTTTCACACTAGCGCCTGGAGGCAAAGCAGCTTTTCAGATTACCAACCTCACACGCTTAAGCCCCTCACACACATGCAGATGCACACACACACACACACACACACCACTGGACTGGGGGTGGTAGTGGGACATGTACATGCTCTGAACGCACACATGCACATGATCCGTGCGAGCAGGTCTCCTTGATGACAACAGTCCAATACGAGCGTTTCAGCCCACACACAAATCCCACCAGAGCAGTCAGAGCGCTAAGACCAAAGCCTCCACACACACGTTTAACCCAGGGGTCTCTCCAATGACACATGCAAATAAACCTGTTTATCACCCAGTGTGGTGACATGAGGTTTCATGTTGTTTACAGCAAATTCTGAACCTACCATCCTAATGTCACGGTAGAAATCGAGACCAATCAGATTAGGTGTCCCTTTTTAGACAATCTTCCATTGTCTAGTTTTGTTTAGACAGTGTTTGCGCAGAGGAAAAAAGACGTGTTATAGCATTTGTATACTGCTTCTCTGATGATTTGAAGTGCTTTTATCTTCACATGCAAGTCAATTTGGATAAAAAAAACATCTGCTAAATGAGTAATTGTGAATTATAGCCTGAGTTTGTTGTTGTTGGCCGATGCTGCTGTAGCTCATCTGCTTCAAGGTTGGATGTGTTTGTTGTGTGATACTCAGTCTGGGCTTCTCCACTGAACTCTGGCATTAGCAAGCTACAAATATACTCTTACAAGTGATGAATTATAATTCACACACATGGGCTAGTCAAGCCCCCTGGTTTCCTGGTGCTGAAACAGAACGTGTATGTTAGCAAACGTTCTAAATTCACTGGCAGCCAATCAGAAGCCACCCTGTTTTATAAAGCTTGAAACATTTAAAGCATCAGGTGACATAATATTCAGTTTGCTCTTCTAGACAAAAGATTCATGATGATATATCATGTGTTGCTATAGAAGAGCTTTCAGAAATAATATTGATGATATATTAAAACTCTTTTGTGCTTAAAGCCAGAACAAACATAAGCAAAAAAACGAATATTTATAATTACATATTTTAAGCTTCTTTATATTTTGCACTACTCTTATGCTACACTTTGCACTACACTACTACATGTTAACTTTAATTTATTCAGGAATGTATCTCATATTTAATTAAACAAAAATCAATTATATATATAATAAATGTTTTTGAGTAAATTTAATTTTATGACAAAATAATGAATTGCAAAGTCTGCATTTACTGATAAAACAAAATATTCATTGTATAATTGTAATAGGCTTTTGTTAAGTAAAATAAGAGTGGAAAGTTTTAAAGTTTTAATTTGAATCAAATCTACACTCCCAGTTGTAAGAGCAACAAATAATAACTTGACTTCTAGTTGATCATTTGAAAAAGTGGCAGAAGGTATATTTTTCTGATGAATCATCTGTTGAATTGCATCCCAATCATCACAAAAACTGCAGAAGACCTATTGGAACCCGCATGGACCCAAGATTCTCACAGATATCAGTCAAGTTTGGTGAAGGAAAAATCATGGTTTGGGGAAACATTCAGTTTGGGGGCATGCAAGAGATCTGCAGAATGGATGGAAACATCAACAGCCTGAGGTATAAAGACATTTGTACTGCCATTACATTACAAGCCACAGGAGAGAGCAAATTCTTCAGCAGGATAGCACTCCTCTCATACAGCCTCCACATCAAATTGCCTAAAAGCAAAGAAGGTCAAGGTGCTCCAGCATTTGCCAGCCCTGTTCCCAGACATGAACATTATTGAGCATGTTTGGGGTAAGATGGAGGAGGAGGCATTGAAGATGAATCCAAATAATTTTGATGAACTCTGGGAGTCCTGCAAGAACGCTCTCTTTGCCATTCCAGATGACTTTATTAATAAGTTATTTGAGTCATTGCAGAGATGTATGGATGCAGTCGTCCAAGCTCATGGGAGTCATACACAATATAAATTTTTTTCCACTCCACCATGACTTTATATTCTATTCTGTACATTATTTCTGTTAAGTGACAAGACTGTTGTCTAAGTAAAGGCAGACCTCACTGTCCTAATTAAATCATTAAAAATCAAGGCATAATCATATTTTATTTTGGTAAAATAAGCGTAATCTAGAGGCTCTTGCCTTTTATATAAGCCTTTCATTTAGAAATTATTTTTAAACAGCTTTTTTGATTTGCAGTGTTGTTACCTTGCACAATATGTCCATGTCACAGTGGTAAACATGTAATATTTATATCTGTATTCCAGATTATTGATTCAGTTTGCCTAGAAAATATATATATAATATCCACATTATTTTTAAACACAAATTCTATAGGGAGCCTGCGTTTTCGTAGTGCACCTTGTGAAGCATTATCTCTTGTACAAAATTCTCCAGTCTGTTTGTATGTGTTTGTGTATTTGTTTGGCTGTTGTTATTTTCCCTTGCCACCCTCATGATTTAAATAAGTCATCAAGCACGGTGCAGAAGGTGTGTGTGGTGGCCATGGAAATGAGGCAGTACGTGCTGTACAGCTTGCTTGAAGAGTCAGAAAAACACACCTGTAGATGATCCACAGGAGATCCACAGTCCACTGCAGCCTATACTGTACATCATGTTGGTATTCATCCTGCTCTGTCTGTCCTGCTTAGTCAGAAAAACACTGTTGAAATGCATCATGGTTGTTTCTCTTGTAGGAATATATTTAGAAAAGAACTGGATGTTATACAACTGAATTGTGATGGTTGTTAGCAACCTTTAATAAACTAATTATGACATTTTAAGAAAGAAAATCACTAATACATTAGCATCACCTAAGACTAATAAATGATTTTTGCAGTTTTCATTATGAGTTTACTTTAAAAACTGCGGGGTTCCACACAATCAATTTTGTGGAACAACATGAAGGAATTAGGTTAACTTATTGGTATTTACAAATTGAAGTACATTGAACATAAAACAATTCATTCATTCATTCATTTTCCTTCGGCTTAGTCTCTTTATTTATCAGGGGTCACCACAAAGGAATGAACCGCCAACTTACCCACCATACCACAGCCGTATCACCCTGCAGCCCATGACTGGTTACTCACTGAAGCCAGGCAGGGCTGAGCCTGGTCAGTACCTGGATGGGAGACCACATGGGAAAACTAGGTTGCCTTTGAATGTGGTGTTAGTGAGGCCAGCTCAATCTGTGGTCTATGTAAGTCCTAATGCCCCATTAAAGGTGAAGGGGACAGTATACTGTCAGTGGGCGTCGTCTTTCAAATGAGATGATAAACTGAGGTCCTGACTCTCTGTGGTCGTTAAAAATCTTATGACACTGCTCATAAAGAGTAGGGGTGTAACCCTGGTGTCCTGGCCAAATTCCCTCTTGGCCCTTAACCATCATGGCCTCCCAATCATCCCTATCAACCGAATTGGCTCTATCACTGTCTCTTCTGGTGTCTGGTGAGCACACTGGCGCCGTTGTCCTGTGGCTGCCGTAGAGAGATCCCCGCCCCCCATGATTGTAAAGCACTTTGGGTGTATGGCCATACACAGTAAATGCTCTATATAAAGTACAGTACACTCTCGTTCACACACATACACTACAGACAATTTAGCACATCTAATTCACCAACAGTAGCATGTCTTTGGACTGTGGGGTAAACCGACACACCCGCTCGAAACCCTCGCAAACATATGGAAAACACACAAACTCTACAAAGTACTTCCAACTGACCCAGCCGGGGCTTGAACCAGCAACCTTCTTGCTTTGAGGTGAAAGTGCTAACCGCTGAGCCACCCCAAATAATTAATTTGTCCCCAAAAAATACTCAAGAATTGTGCTCTTTCAGTTTGTTTTTTTTAAATAAGTAGCTTAAACAAACAGCAAAAGTCATTTTTGAGTGTAAGGATTTCTGTAACCATTGACTTCCACAGAGTTTGTTTTTCCTGTAATGGAAGACAGTGGTTACAGATTTCTAACATTTTTGTCTAAATATCAAATTCAGAAAAAAAATCTGAAAAAGGAAACTCTTAGAATCACTTGTGTGAGTAAAGGGTGAGCACGTTTTCACTTTTGAATGAACTATCCCTAGACTCAAAAAATTGATGTTTGCTGTTTGTTCAAAATACTTAATTAAATGAGCTGAGGCAAAACAATTCTTGAGGTTTTTTTGGATAACTTATTTTTTTATGTTCAATCCACTTGAATTTCTAAAAACTATTAAGCTAACTTAATTCCTTCAAGTTGTCCCAACACAAATCGATTGTGTTGAACCCAACATTTTTTATCGTATACTGTAAAATATGCTAGATTCCACACAATTCCTTATGCAAGAAACATCTCATTGATGCATCGGGGACGAATCCTCAGTGATGTATCCTGGGATCATTGGGTGTTTCGGGTCTCTTAACATCATACACTCTCACCCAGGTGACCCAGTCGGGATTGATCAAGTCCTGACTTGCGTCCCAGTAGCAGTCCACGGATCTGCCCTCTTAATCCACAGCCACTTGGTGGCCTTCTCTGCGGCTTGGCTTGCAGATCGAATGGCTCTTTTCTTTGCCACCCCTGTAATGCCCAAACGACTGAGGACTTTGCAAAGTGAACGCCCTGCAAAGTCTCTACATCCAACTTCTATGGGCTCATAGAAAGTTCTCCAGCCTCTATCCCTGCACTCCTCCACTAGTTCCTGGTACTTAGCTTGCTTCCTCTCATTGGCTTCTTATACGCTCTTTCCATGGCACTGTAAGCTCCAGAATGATTAGCTGTCGCAATGTTGTCCCAACACAAATTAATTAAGTTAACATAATTGTTTTAACAAATTTAAATAGGTTGAACATACTGTAAAAAAAAAGTAAAAAAAAAAAACTGGATTCAGTTTGTTTTAAGTAAGTAGTTTGAAAAAAAGTCAGTTTTTGAGAGTGAGTGCAAATGCTCTATTTGCTATATGATGGGTCTGAAAGCAAGGCCTGAGTGCCCAGTTCGCCCGCTGGCATCCCACAAGCACGTCCTGTGCCCTAACCCTGTTAGAGTCTCACATGCTCTGCTTCCGAACCACACCAGGGTCAGTCATCTTCAGGAATGGTTGTTTACATCCACTGCTGCTGTTTGTCTTGGCCCCGCTTGCGAATCAACAATTTCTCCAATTGCTCTCACATGCAAGGCTAATTTGTTTTGCTGTTAGTGGCGCTGTTTATGAGCCACATTGAACACTGATGCCACTGATGAGAGCGGGTCACGAGGGTCGTCTGGACCAATCGCAGGCCGGTCAGGCCACTGGACAGGGCGGACGTTTGCTGTTTGAGACGCCCTGCTGTTCTGCTCATTTTGGGAGATTGAGATTGAGGAGAGTTGGGTATTTTGAGGCCTGAGGTGACGCCTGTGTGGGTTGTGATCAAGATGAAGATGGATTGCTGTATGCTATGAAGTTGGTTTCGAGTTGCGTAGGGAAATTTCAAAAGTGAGCGAATGATTCAGATGTGTTTTGAAAATTAGAAACTGGTTCAGTGGGAAGATCCAGCTCGGTTGATTCAATCCACTTTATTTCAATCCTCATACTTCATAATTGTATATTTTTACTTTTATTCATTCATTTTCCTTCAGCTTAGTCCCTTATTAATCAGGGGTCGCTACAGCGGAATAAACCGCCAAATTATCCAGCATATGTCTTATATAGTGGATGCTCTTCAAGCCGCAACACAGTACTGGAAAACACCCATACACTCTCACATTCTCACACAAACACTACGGCCAAGTTTGTTTACCCAATTCACCTGTACTGCATGTCTTTGGACTGTGGGGGAAATCGGAGCACCCGGAGAAAACTCTCGCAAACATGGAAGAAACATGCAAACTCCACACAAAAATGGCTACTCGCCCAGCTGGGACCTTCTTGCTTTTAGGCAACACACACACAATTACTTTATAAATTATTTATTTTTATTCATATATTTAGCTTTTATTTTATTTGCTAAACATTATTTTACTGTATGAAGCGACTAGTTGCATTAAAAAAAAACAACTTTTTTTTAAACTACTTATTTAAAATGAGTTGAAACAACACAATTGTTATTTTTGGTAGGACAACTTTATTTTTACTTTTTATTTTCAATGCACTTACATTTTAAATGCGATTAAGTAAACGTTATCAATAAGTCTTAGGACAACATGGAGTAACTGTGTTGAACCCAACATTTTTTACAATGTACTAATCAGTAAATCTGTTGTAATTTGGAATTATTAAGTTGCCTTAATTTTTTAACAAACCTCATTTACTTAATTTTAAGGCAACTTGTTTATACTCTCTTTTTTAAGTGAAGTCAACAGATTTTTTTTTCACAGTGTCCAAGTTCACGTACAGATTATTATTAGTTATTCATTTGTTTATCACCTGATTATTTATATGTTTTTTTTGGCAAAGTTAGAAAATTTATATAAATGTATAATTCATTTATTAATCTTAAAGTTCTATAAAGATTTTAAAAAAAAATATTAAACATTTAGAATTATGTATTTATTCATTTAATTTATTTTAAAGTTTTTCTACATTCTTAATTTGACTGGTTTATGTGAATAATTAATTGTATTTATTTATTAATTCAGTTTTATTTTGTTATTTTGTTAAGAGATTTCAAGTCAGCCAGATTAGTTAAATTTATGTCATATAATTTGATTAGAGGGCGCCACGGTGGCATAGTGAGTAGCATGTTCGCCTCACAGCAAGAAGGTCGCTGGTTCGAGCCCCGGCTGGGTCAGTTGGCATTTCTGTGTGGAGTTTGCATGTTCTCCCCGTGGTTGCGTGGGTTTCCTTTGGGTGCTCCGGTTTCCCCCACAAAAACATGTGGTATAGGTGAATTGGGTAGGCTAAATTGTCCGTAGTGTATGAGTGTGTATGGATGTTTCCCAGAGATGGGTTGCGGCTGAAAGGGCATCCGCTGCGTAAAAAATATGCAGGATAAGTTGGCGGTTGATACCGCTGTGGCGACCCCGGATTAATAAAGGGACTAAGCCGACAAGAAAATGAATGAATGAATTTTATTAGAGTAGCACAGTGGTGCAGTAGGTAATGCTGTCACATCACAGCAAGAAGGTCGCTGATTCAAGTCCTGGTTGTGTCAGTAGGCATTTCTGTGTGGAGTTTGCATGTTTTGCTCATGTTTGCTTGGGTTTGATCCGGGTGCTCTGGTTTCCGCTACAGTACAAATACATACTCTGTAGGTTAATTGGGTAAGTTAAAATTGTCCATAGTGTATGTCTGTATGTCCTGGTCCTCCAGGTTGGAGTTTGAGCATTAGGCTAACAACCCACCTCATAAAAATTAGATGTTACGAAACAGCAACATGATGCGGCTAAATATCAACCTCGATACAAATGACCCTGGGAGTGAGTACAATTTAATAAATTTGTTAGACATATAATCTAACTGATTTACAATGCTCGTTCACTCTTAAACACAATAAGTTCTAAGCTAAAAACAACTTAAATGTTGTCTTCGATATGTTCTGAGAATCATTTGGACCACTTTTACAGTACTTCCATGGGGCTTCTGCATCCTTGAAAGTTTTCAAGCTTCAACTAGAATGCAAAAGCCAAAAAGTTTATATTTTCCTGGGCCAGATCTGCCTTTAATACATGAACAAGTATCTGTTCTGCAAGATCTGGACTCTGGAAGTTGTGGTCGAGGTGTTCATGTCTAGACTGCCCGATGAGATTTTAGCTGTATCGATTTTTCTCTCCTGCACTTTCTCTTCCATAAATCTGTTCCTCCCAAAGTCATAATCCTCCTTCCGCACTGGAAAGAGTGAGATTGCATGGTAGCAAAGTTTCAGTCCATTAACTTTACAGAGCCAATGAAGTTGTTGCGAAGGCTTTTTGTGTTGCGTTAGATGTTTACACAACTGCTTCAATAGTGAATACATAAAATAAGTTCTCTGGGGTAAATCAGCAGGGATTGTTGGGTTGTAAAGACTCCTCGCCGGTCTCAGGCTTTATTATAAATTTAGCACTCTTGATATCAATAAAATGTTATATTCATATACTGCAGATATTTTGTTTTACTGCAAACGTAAAAGTTTTTAAAATCAATTTGTCAAATGTGTTTATTTATATATATTTTTGTATTTACAGTGTAATTTTGGAACCTCCTGAAGTAGTCAAATTAAACTGTATTTCATTTGTTATTTGATTATTTTTGAAGGTTTTTGTAGAGTTTTCTGTTCAACAACAGTCAGGACTCGAATCAGTGAGCCACATGTCACCTATATATAAATGTATCATATATAGTTGAAATTTGTTATATATTTATTCCATATAAGTATATTTTTGTAGCATATATACAGTTGAAGTCAGAATTATTAGCCCCCCTGAATTATTAGCCCCCCTGTTAATTTTTTTTCCCCAATTTCTGTTTAACAGAGAGAAGATTTTTTTCAACACATTTCTAAACATAATAGTTATAATAACTCTCTAATCACTGAATAGTCTCTAATCACTGATTTATTTTATCTTTGCCATGATGACATTAAATAATAATTTGCTAGATATTTTTCAAGACACTTAACTTAACTAGGTTAAGTAGGTTAACTAGTCAGGTTAGGGTAATTACCCAAGTTATTTTAAAGACTATAGAAAAAAAATGCTTAAAGGGGTTAATAATTTTGACCTTAAAATAGTGTTTAAAAAATTAAAAACTGCTATTATTCTAGCCGAAATACGACAAGTAAGACTTTTTCCAGAAGAAAGAATTTTATCATAATTTGGGAAATAACTAAAAAAGGAAAAATTAAAGGGGGCTAATATTTCTGACTTCAACTGTACATATATAAATATCCTGTTGTGCTGCTTTATATTATGGGAACATTTTTAAATAAGTTCTGAAAAATAGTTCTGTGTGTATAAATTATTTTATAAATTGATATTTTTTATCAATTTATTTTAAATAATATTACATAATCTAATTTATGTATTTTATCTTTGACAATAGTAATAATAATAATTTGGTATTATCTGAAACGTAAACATGGAAAGCATAAAATAATTCATTTAAATAATTGAAAAATTGAATAATTTGAACAATTTGAATTGCAATAAAAAAAACTTTTATTTGAACGTTTATATGAAAAATTATTTTTTTTTACAGTGATGTAAACACCAGTACTTTTTTCTTCAGTACAAAACTAATAAATATATTTGATTTGCATTTTGGTGATACAGTATGTGTAAACTGATTGTAGTAAGTACTTTTAGTAATATATATTACTATTACTGTATATAAAAACATATATAAATAAAATATATATTTTTTATCAATATAGATAAATCTATTTTTTAAGTATTTTTTTCTTTCTCAAAACTATCTACAGTATGTATATGCATGGATTTTCCCCTCCTCTGTTCAATTTTGTAACGCATCCAAAACTACTAAAGTAAGTCTGTCAGTGATAACCTTATCGCAGAGGTCTGTGTGTTGTAATGGGAGTGAGCGAGGCCTGAGACACAAGCACAGCACAGCACTATACTCTCCTCTCTCTCTCTCTCTCTCATTCTCCGAATCGCGATCTCTCAGTACCTGCAGACAGCAGCGCAGGGCTTTTGTGAAGCTCGCTGGAGCATCGCAGGCTTAACCCGTCCAGCCGCAGTGTGGCGTGTCCATGCACATTTTAAACAACTCAGCCTGTCTGTTTCTTCCTCCCCACTGCTCCATCCATCCCTCCACCGTTCTCTCTCTCCCTCCCTCCTTTTCTCCATCTCCTATCTCTCTTTTGTCCTCACTTCACCTGCGCAGGGTGTTGTTTTTTTTTCTTTCTCTCCTGCAGCAGCAGACGGATGAGTCAGACTCGCTCTGCTACCTTCATCTCTCACTCTCCTCCTCTGTCTTTCCTCCGCGGAAGTGCAAGAAACACTGCAGCATCAGGAGAGAAACCCAAATCTCTCTCATTACTGACAGTTTTCTAGGAGCGAAAGCAGATTTGAGGGGAGGATCTACAATTATGATGAACAAAAGTAGGGAATGATGTAAAGTATTTTGACAAATATCATCAATTTTGGCTGTGTCTGAAACTTTATTCAATTAAAGTTTGCAGTTGATTTGCTCCTTCTCAAGGCACCCTAGATAGTTGTATCTTGTTTTTTGTTTTGTTTTTTTCAAAGTAGATCTTCAATTTTTAGCAGTTTTTTTTACCAGAATTTTACATAAAATTAATAATTAACCTAATTAGCATAGTTAAGCCTTTAAATTGCACTTTAAAGCTGAATACTAACATCTTGGAAAATATCTAGCAAAATATTATGTACTGTCATGATGGCAAAGAGAAAAGAGATTATAGTGATTATTATAGAGAAATTATAAAATTTTTATGTTTAGAAATGTGTTAAAAAATCTTCATTCCCATTAACAGAAATTGGGAAGAAATATACAGGGGGATGGCTAATAATTCAGGAGGGCTAATAATTCTGACTTCAACTGTATGTGTCTTGTTTTTTTAGAAGATCTTCAAAGATGATTTAGCTGTTTTGCCAGCACTTTATTAGTGAAAAAAACAAAACAAAGTGAATACTTTTATAAGGCATTTACTGAATCAGCTGTTTTGAATGAATCAATTGAATGAATCGCTTTTTTAAAAAAAGGGATGTGTTGCCACCTTCTGACAATTTTAGTTTCATCTTTACTTATAAATGACAGGCTAAAAATGCAAAAAAAAAATTTGTCATCACTCCACAAACTTACTAACAAACTATTTGGTTGGTTAGTTAGTTACTAACTCCTGATGATACAGTGATTTTATAAAGCATTTACTGAATCAGCCGTCTTGAATGAATCAATTGAATCAATCACTTTTTTTAACAGGGACTTGTTGCCACCTTCTGACATTTTTTGTGTCATGTTTATTTATAAATGACAGGTCTAAAACACCACACAATGCACTATGCAAATATATTCATTCATTCATTCATTCATTCATTTTCATTTCGGCTTAGTCCAAAATCACCAGAAATGAAAATATCTGTTTTTGTCATCACTCCACAAACTAACTAACAAACTATACCGTTAGTTAGTTACAAACTCCTGATGATACAGTGATTTTATAAGGCAATTAATAAATCAGCCGTTTTGAATGAATCAGTTGAATTAATCACTTTTTTTAAACAGGAACTTGTTTCCTCCTTCTGACAATTTTAGTGTCATCTTTATTTATAAATGATATGTCTAAACCACCACACAATACACTATGCAAATATATTCATTCATTCATTCATTTTCATTTTGGCTTAGTTCAAAATCACCAGAAATGAAAATATCTGTTTTTTTCATCACTCCACAAACTAACTAACTAAAACTATACGGTTAGTTAGTTACTAACTCCTGATGATACAGTGATTTTATAAGGCAATTAATGAATCAGCCATTTTGAATGAATCAGTTGAATGACTCACTTTTTTAAACAGGGGCTTGTTGCCTCCTGACAATTTTAGTGTCATCTTTATTTATAAATGACAGATCTAAACCACCACACAATGCATTTGCAAAAATATTAATTAAATTTATAAAAAAGTTCCACCAGAAATGGACATATCATATGTTTGTTTATGGATTAAACTGGTGAGTAGCTCCACGGCATGTTAACAAGGACATTCAGAATGGAAATTTGGAAACATTCACAAAATGTGAAATGGCATACTTCCTTTCGAACCAACATCAAGTTGACTTGTGTTGGTGAAACAGTCCAGCTAAGACAATATTTATAGTCCTTATACCTTACTTGCATACTTTGGCACTCTTTCAACTTGAGTGGCTCAGATATTCAGTCTGTGGGGATTCTGTTTGGTGATGTTTTTATGATGTAGACGTTGTAATTCTTAAGATGCTACTGTAAAAAACTGAAATGTTGAAACTTCTGCAATGGTGCAGTGGGTGGAAACGTGCAGATTAAAGGGCGCTAATATAATAATATGTCCTTCCTGTGTCACTAAAGGAGTCAAATGTGAACGGCATGTTTTTTCACGTGGTTGCAGTAAAAGGTTGTTGTTTTTTGACATGTTTTTCGAGTTGGTAGATGCACAGGGGACTTGATTACACCACTTAAGCACAAAAAAAGTTCAGTTTTGATGATATGTCCCCTTTGTGTGTGCGTTCGTGTGTGTGTGTGTGCACGGCCGTATGTCTGTGTGTGCCGGCTGGTCCAGACAGTGGAAGCAGACACAGGCTGTGCTGACTGCTGATGAGTGTTTACTCAGAGAGTGGGAACAGCATCAACACGTGCCTGTCAGGGTGAGACAGAAGAGTGTCTTTTCTCAGTGCCAGTTTGTCAGTCTTGTGTCAGTGCATGCATGGCCACTCGGCCACCCCAGGCTTCATTATCCACCTGGGCCACACCATGTCCAAGGCGGAAGTGAGTAAAATGTCAGGGTCTGTCCACCACCTTACTTTATGTATGTGTGTGTATGTTTTTTTTGTGATGTCCCTTGGGGATTCATGAAGCATGATCTACCAGTCAGTTGCAGTTTGTGTTGGTAGGACAGACATTGACATTTCTGCTATTTGAATGTGCAAAATGTGTAAATTGTATACTGGCTGCTTTCAGTTACCAGTATTTTTACCAGTCTGTTTTCCTGAAGTTGATAAAGTGAGTTTTGTTTTCTTTAGCGTTTTATTGTTTTTATATTTATACGTATTTAATTTATTATTTTTAAAGTAGTTTTTACATTACTTAGTCTAATAAATTAATACATTTTTTCATTAAACTAAATAGTCTTTACAAAAAAAAATTATGTCAGTAAAACGAAAATATTTAATTGTTTATATAAATTTTATATAAACATATTTACATATTTAATATTAAATTTACATATTTAATATTAAATAATTTACCTCTTTTTGTTTTCCTGAAGTTGATAAACTGAGTTTTGTCTTCTTTAATGTTTTTTGTTTTCATATTTATACATATTAAATTTATTTTATTTTCAAATAGTTTTTACTTAATTTTTTTATGTATTTTGTATAAATTGCTTATTCAATTAAGCGAATAAATAAATAAATCAATCAATGAAACCAAAATTTTTATTTTTTATATAAATACTTGTCACGTAGCTGTATTTTTATTTTTACTATTAATTGTAATTTTTTGCATACATATTTAATTTAAAATAATTTGACTTATTTTGAAATAGTTTTTACTTTATATTGTATAATAATTTAGTATATATATTTTATATAAGTGTACCATTTAATTTTGTGAAATACATTTTAAAAATCAATTGAAACCAAAATATTCAATCGTTTATATTATTAATCGTCACAGAGCTGTATTTTGTTTTTACTATTAATTATATTTTTATTTTGTTTACACATTTAAATAATTGTTCTTCCTTTTTTACTTGTTTTTACTTTATTTAGTATTGTTTTGTATGAATTGACCATTTAATTAAGTGAAAAAAAGATTAAAAAGAAAGAAAAGAAAATATTTAATTGTTTATATATATTAAGTGAAAAAAAAGATAAAAAGAAAAGGAAATATTTAATTGTTTATATAAATTATTCTTGCATAGCTGTATTATTTCTATTAACAGTCATTGTATTTTAATTTATTATACATTTATTTCATTAAATTATTTTGCTATTTATTTTTTTATTTATTGTTTTAATTGTTTAACTAAATATCATGTCAGACTCTCTGCCATCATTGACATTCGATTAGTTCCTGTTATTATAATGATATTCATCATTATTGACCATTGCATCAAGTGCTTTAACTTCTCGAACTTGACGCAACACAAAACAACATTCAAGCCACCTCGAATACTAATAAGCAGCACAAGCCGAGAGTCACACCTGTTGATAAATGCGCTCGCCAGTCTCAAACCCCAACCATAATAATGCAGACTTTCAATTTGAAAAACACACAAAAATAGCTTCAGCAAACCCCAGACAGATGTAGAAAAGCGAGAGAACGAGGCAGACAGGAAAGAAAAGAAAGAACATTGGGCCAAAAGACAAAGAGTGATCAGTAGCTCCTCTGCCGTGCCTTCCTCGTGATCTCTCAGCAAGACGCCACCAGGTGTTACATAACTCTCTCTCTCTCTCTCTCTCTCTCTCTCGCGCTCTCTCTCTCCCGCTCTCTCGCTCTCCCTCTCTCTCTCTCTCTCTCTCTCTCTCTCTCTCTCTCTCCCCCGCTCTCTTTCTCACACGTTCAGCTTCTCTCCCACTAGGAAACAGATTTTCTGGGCTCCCGTCTGCTCTCTACCTTCTTCACTCGCTCTCTCTCTCCCTCTGCTTCCCAGAGTATTCGCTACACTTCTGCCATAATTACAGCAATTACTACAGTTTATACTAGTTATGTAAAACTTCTCCCATGCGAGTGTGTGTTTTTATCCTGCAGTTGCAAAAAAAAAAAAAAAGTCAATGTGGGATGAGAATCGAAATGAACAGGAAATGAAGGGTAACACTTTAACTAACATTAACTAATAGACCATTATTTTAATGTATTTACTAATGAGCACAAACAAATTCTAATATATTTTTTATGGTATTAGTTCATCTTTGTTAATGTTAAATCAAAAAACAATAGCTGTTCATGTTAACTCATGTGAATTAACATGTTAACAAGCACATTTGGATTTGAATGATGTATTGGTAAACGTTGAACTATGATTCGTTAAAGCTTCACAAGATTATTCCTACTTAGTTGATGCAAGTAAATGCGTTAACCAAATGAAGAATTCCCTCTTTCGAATTCGATTGCAATTCTATTTCAAAAGAATTAATCTTAGCAAACCAAAACTAGCAAATGCAATTGTTGTTATGTATAATATATGTGGAATGTAAAAACGCTACAGTATAAATCTGTAACCTGGTTAACAATGTATGTTTCCTTAATATTTACAGCGAATAACCATAAATTGACTTTCCCAAAACTCCCTGCATAGCACATCACTTTTATATGCATTTTGTTGATGTTACCATGGATCTTTTTATTTTTTTCTCGATCAGTGATGTACATTAGAGATTTGTGTTACATCTAATGTTGATAAGCAACGTTTATTGGATGTCTTTAATTTTATGCGTGTTACCATACTGGTGTTTAGTAGCTGCGTGAATGGCACTGAGCACCTTCTATACTCTGATACACTTTTCTGCTTGTGGGTAAATTTGTTTGTGATGAGCATTGGTTCATTATGGAACTTTCTCAACACCACCTGCATATGGCTCTGTTAACATGTCTATCTGTGGAACAAAAGATGTGCGGATGTTGGTAATTCATAATACAGACATATTACCTCTGTGAAGTAATGAAATATGGTAGTTCACTGTTAAAATAAGAAATTACTTTTACGGTTTGTATCGTATTGTTACCGGTCGAATAATGGCAACCACAGCTGCTGTTTTTTTACTGTAATTTTTACGGATTTATTTTTACAGTGTATATAATTATGTGTTTGTGTGTGTATTAATATGCATGTATGCATGTACTGTATGTATGTATGTGTTATGTATATATATTAAAACATAAGATTGTTGAGTATAAGCTATGTTAAATTATGCATAGATTTGCATGAATTATTATATGAAGTAATTAGCTTTTTCCTCAGTTTGTAAAATGAAATGAAAAGGGTTTTAGTATTTAGCTTTTTTAAATCCACAAGTGAAACTAGGATTACAGTAGGATTGCAGTGACTAATACATTCTTCTAAAAATAGTTTTTCTTTTTATTATAAGATGGTAGCAGTTTCGCCTTACAGCAAGAAGGTTGCTGATTCAAGCCCCGGCTGGGTCAGTTGGGATTTCTGTGTGTATGTTCTCCCCGTGGTTGCGTGGGTTTCCTCTGGGTGCTCCGGTTTCCCCCACAAGTCCAAAGACGTGGTATAGGTGAATTGGGTTGGCTAAACTGTGCGTAGTGTATGAGTGTGAGTGTGTTTTCCAGAGATGGATTGTGGCTGCAAGGGCATCCTCTGCATAAAACCTATGCTGGATAAGTTGGCGGTTCATTCCGCTGTGGCGACCCCGGATTAATAAAGGGACTAAGCCGAAAAGAAAATGAATGAATGAATTTTAAGATGGTGTCATTTGCATCTGGATTACTGATCACTCAAAGAGATGACTGAAAAATCACTCTTAATCTGTGCATCTTTCACTAGTAACTGACTGGTTTGAGTTTTTTTTCTTCTGCTGCACACAAGAGAAGATATTTTGAAAAATGTTGGAAACCTGTAACTGTTGACTGCTTTAGTATTTTTTTTCTACCGTGGAAGTTTTTTTTTAAATTATCATTAAATATCTTCTTTTGTCTTCATAAAAAAAACAAAAGGTTTGAAACCACTTGAAGGAAAATAAATAGTGAGTAAATGTTTATTTATCCCTTTAAGTAAATGCTTTTTATATAATTAATTATGTTTCTGAAGTTAATAAATAGTGTCATTTAAAAGTTGGTGCAGTTAAATAAAACAGGAAATAAAGCAGATATATTATTTATATACATTTGAACTTTAAAATAACATTTTATTAAATCAGAATATGTAAATTACAGAGCTAAATTTTCAGTGCTGTGCTTTCATTAAAACTATTTTTTTTAAATGGAGAGAAATCATTTTACAGAAATTAATGTTATAAATATTATTAGGTATTTTACATAATTTTGTTCATTTAAAAAAATTATATACATTTTATTTGTTTTGTATTTTGTCAGTCAGTCAGTCTTTATCCATTTCCCAAAGGCATTTTGATTGCAGCATACTGTACAAGCATGTCACACACACACATAATACACAAAAACACATTGTACAGTACGAATCTAAATCTAAATTTAAAACCTTTACAGCTGAGGGGATAAATGAAAATTTGAACAGATTTGTTTTACTAATAAGAGTTCTGCATCGAATACCAGAAGAGAGAAGATAAAGGTCGTGGTGCATGGGATGGGAATCATCTGACAGAATACTCTGATCTTTACTCAAAACTTGTCTGTGGTATAACTGAGCCATAGTCATCTGTTTTCTCCCTGTTATTTTTCCTCCCAGGTTCACAATTTTCTCCAAACAACTCTTATTTTTCACACTTAGAGAATTGAACCAACAAAGCAAAGAAAAAGATAACAGTGACTGAATGTATAAACTGTAAAACATGCACATGAGTGATTTGTCTATATGAAATGATCTTAGTTTCTGTAAGCAATACAATCTTTGCTGCCCCTTCTTACACAAAATATTAACAGAAAAGACAGTTTATTATCTAAAACAGTACCCAAATACTTGTACTGATCAACACTCTCAACACCCACCCCAACTTGTTTGCTTACCCTTAATCAGTCTTCTCCTAGAATTAAAATCAATAGTCATTGTGTTTTTATCAATTTATTTGTTCTGTTTTTATTTTTTTGCATTTATTTTCTGCCTCTGTCTTGTTTTTTTCAGGGCAGTGCACTAAGGAAGAGTCTCCTTGCACACTACTTCGGGAACCACACCAAAGCCCTGGAGTACAGCAGCAGCAACAGCTCATCGACTGGAGGTGCGACTCGCAGAAGACCATCAGCTGTCCATAAATACATGCAGTCACGTGACATCTGTACCTCTCTGGCTTGTTTCTGTATGTGTGTATAGGTAGCTCTCTGGGACAGGACTCTGATAAACCAGGCACAAGCTTAGCAGACATCCAGTGTGTGCTGGACAATGTCGGAGCTTCCGAGCTGGTCGTCGACCTCATAGTCAGCACTAAAAATGACCGTATCTTTGAGGAGAGCATTTTACTGGGCATCGCACTGCTGAGAGGAGGGAATACACAAATCCAGGTACACGAATCTGCTGTTAATGGGGTCCAGAGATCCTGAGATGTGGAAGCAAAATAGCCTTGATTTTATTTATTTATTTATTTGTTTGTTTGTTTGTTTGTTTACTTTTTTATTGTTTTATTGGGGTTTTTTTTTACATACAGACAAAATTATTTAAAGCTTTTCACATTTTAGAGAACAAGCTTCAAACCCACCCTGTGCCACAAAATAAATGCATAAAATGAAATATGTATGTGCAATTTTACACAATCATGTACAGACAGTTATTTATACTGCTCCATAAACCATTCAGACAGACACATAATTGCAAAAGCAAACTCAAACATCTGCACAAACTGTATACGTGCATAATAATCATTTTTGGGATAAGAGAATAAAATAAAGAATTTAATAAATCCTGTGAATCTTTTTCCAATATTTCCAAAGTGCTGTTTAAAACAGAGATTTTTTTTTAAACAGAAGCTTCAATAAATGATTCCTAATAAACCATTTCTTTTGCCTTTGCCATGATGACAGTACACTATATTTTACTAGTTATTTTGCAAGATGATATTATTGGGTGTAAATTTCAATTTATAGGCTTAACTTTTCCCTTCAGAGCCGAATTATGCTCCAAGTTTCTGAAAAATGTAAAAGTATGTTTTCACAGTTCTTGAGGCTCCTATAAATGAAACCAAATTATAATAATACAAATTTAACACTCTTTGTGTATATATATATATATATATATATATATATTTTTTTTTTTTTTTTTTTTTTTGTCCATTTCAATGGACATCAGGTCAGAACAGTTGTACTTTCAGAATATTATACCAACATAAAATGCAAAAAAACATGGATGATTGCTCGTATAATATAATTTTTTTTGTTGTTGTTTCTTTTAAATTACAAACATTAACATTCTTGCATTTTTACTTTAATTTTGAGGATTTTGTGGTTTAGATTGTACCTTGTTTATAACAAACTTTATCTTCATCTTCCTCACCATTCCAGATAATGTCCTCCTCTGAGATATGTCCATGTGCTACATTCTCAAAAACTTCAAGATCTGTGTATACTGCTTACGAATTAGTACATCAATATACTTTATATATATTTATATATATTGTATATATATATATATATATGTGTGTATAAAAAAGTTCAATCAGTGTTAGCAGAGATTTACTTTCAGTGGAAAACATTGTACATCCTAATGGAATGTACAATCTAAAACTTACAATGTTACAGAAGATTTTAAAGTTTAATTAGTAAATGCAATCCCTTTTTTAACATACAATCAATTAAATACTGGCAATCATATCAATAAATCTGAATAAAGTCATTGTAAATGTGACCTGCGTCTGTGTCTGGAGTGAAGTGATGCCATGCTGTCATTTGATTGGATGACAATCGTCCACTCTCATGGACTGCAGGCTTTAAATTAGCTGAAGTGCTCAAGAACTACAAAAAAACATGGGCTGACATGTGATGTTCGTTTTAATGGACACAGGGTCTGAAGTTAATTAGGTTAATTAGCCAAGTCATTAAACCGCAGTGGTTTGTTCTTCAAACCAATAGAAAAAATGGATTTCTTAAGAGGGCTAATAATATTTTATTTTTTATTTTATAATATTGATACTAATTTTGAAAGTGTACAGCCAAACTAAAAGAAATTAGACTTTCTCCAAAATAAGAAAAATATTATAGGAAATAATGTAAAAAAACAAACTAAAAAAACATTACTTTGGGAATATTTGAAAAATAATTTAACAGGAGGGCTAATAATTTTGCCTTCAATGTATGAGAGATCTATCATCCTGCAAGTCTCAACAATTAAAAAATATCCTCCAAAGCATTTATTTTATCAATGTGTAAAAATTACTTGTTTGTTAAGAAGGTGACATGTGACATCACAGGGGTAAGTTTGCATATGTATAAGTTTTTTTTATAATTCTATTCTATTCTATTCTATTCTATTCTATTCTATTCTATTATTATTTATTCAATTGAAACTTGCCTACACCTGATGTTAGTGTTGCACCGTGTCATGTTAAAAGCAAATTGGAATAATTGCACTAGAGCTGTCGTGAGTATAGTCCAAGACATTTGTTTTGTAAGTGAGGCACAGTGTAATGGAGAGATCTAAAAGAGAATATGGATGGAATATGTAAGTTAGTCATTTTATAATTCTGAATGATGATGCTTTTATGTGGTGAATGTTGTTAAAAGACTTACTGCAATACACTTTTCAATAGTTTGTTTGCTATGATGATGTCAGCCAATCAAAACGCTGCTGTTGTACTGACAAGCGTTAAAGGACCCAACTCTTAAAATCAAGTCTTTTAGCCAGGAAGGTCAAAATGAAAGCTAAAAATATTTGCTTTTTCTCTATAGGTGTTTTTTTTTTTTTTTAAACAGTGTAATCCTTACTTGCATTATTGACCTTATTCTCCGTGTGTGAGCAAGCGCAGCTACTTGAATTCTTTTGGCTCGAGACTTCCGCTCTCATTCACTTATATTCATTTTTACACGATAAAAACAGCACATTATGCTGCTTCATGTTGCAAAATGATGTTTTCTTATTATATCATTCTGTTTTTTTTATATAGTCATGCAAAAACTTGTTTGTAGAGCGAGTAGTTTGACCGTTTTCAGCCGTTTATTATTATTCCTAGTCATTTTTCCCATAGGCGACTGAATCAAAAGTTCAAAAACAATCGCAAAACGAGCACACTTCCACATTGAAGAATAAGGTCTATAAGCAAACATGTAATGACCTCCTTAACTCATTTATAACTGGCCATCCTAGGTGATGTTTTTTTTCCTATGTGTCTGTGCAGAACTCGTTTCACAACCAGCTGCACAAACAGAAGAAGTCGGAGAAGTTCTTCAGGGTCTTCTATGAGCGTATGGAGCAGGCCCAGAAGGAGATCCGCTCCAGCGTCTCCGTCAACATGTTTGAGCTCAGTTGCAGGAAGAGGGAGGAGGAGAGCGAGGGCTCCGGGATCAGACACAAGAAAGGTACACTGAAGCTTTCGCTAGAAATATGAGGTAAATGGATTTCAACAGGGTCTTGTATTGTGAAGATGATAAGAGTTATTTGGTCATGTGTTATTCCAAAATCAAAAGAACAGAAACGATGATGTTCTGCATATAGGAAAATGAGATACATATTGATTTAAAGATTCATTCGTTCGTTTCACGACTCTTTTGTTCACTTAATTGCTCATTCTTTCTTTTATTATCTTTTTTCATTTGGTTTTTTTGTACATACATTTGATTTGTTCTTTAAATTTATTTGATATATTGTTTATTTAATAATTCATTCATTCATTTAATTAATTAATTCATTCATTCATTCTTTCATTCACCCATTGTCTTGTGTATTTGTTCATTTAGTGAGAATGTTTATGTTTTAGAAATCATTCATTTTAAACTTTATACATTCGAATATTCGGTCTAAAGTAGCATGCAAGTATGGCTTAGTAATAAGTGTAAATCCTGCATGTCGCCGGTCAACCACTAACTGCATTTCTAGCTGGCGAATGACATGAACTAGTGGGTTGTCTGCTGTGGTCTTTACGTTGCACATTCGTGTTTCAGGAGATATGGCTTTGGACAGCAGGGGAGGGACTGTGTTTCAAAGATATTATGCTAACCGGTTAGCATTTTGGCAGATCACCTACTGCACCTTTAATATAAAGGCAGACCAAATATTCTATCATGCTTTTCTTTTGTTGTTTTTCAATTTATTTTCATTTTGGTTCTGTATATGGCAACACTATTTCTTAGTAACGTTTACCTCGAAATGTTTCTGTGGAAGTTTCTGGAAATAAAGTGAATGAATACATTAAGTAAAGTAAATACACTGATGCCGAGTTCAGACTGCATGATTTTAGCCCCGATTTTCACAGGTAAATTGGTGCTCGTTCACGCGAGTAATAATCACACAGTATGAACTATCAATGACGCGATCCGAGAGAATCGCAGATGAGTTGCCGATGCCCGGGAGATATTTGGCGTGCTAAATATCTGGAGCTGTCAGCGACTCAAATCATGCCGTGTGAAATGAGTTTTGACTGAAAATAACATCTGCGATCGCCTACAGCCAATGAGAGAGCAGCATTCACTAGTGTGGGTACCTGCAGGCCAGCGGGAGGTTGAGGGAGAAGTTAAAAAGTGCACATTTTCAGTATATTCGGACACAAGAAATGGAGGGATAATGAGTGTAAATTTGGCATGAGCTCCCATGTCTGTTTGACTTGTCATGTGAGCAATATCACAACCTGACCTGGTCAAAAAATAAAAATGTTGAGGAGAAATTGCTAATTCCCTTCAAAGCCAGGTGAGCAAATATGCACATTTTCTGTCCCATTAAAGCAGGGGTGTCCAAACTACGGCCCGCGGGCCATCTGCGGCCCGCAATCAGTTTAGTGGCGGCCCGCGAGGCTTTTTAGAAATATTAATAGAATCTGGCCGATGTACAAAAATAAACGTAATTCAATAAATAACCACTGGGTGTCGCTATCACGTGCCTTCAATTAGGCAGCATTTTCTGTTATGACATAAAATGAATCGACCAAACTGAAGAAAACATAATTGATAACCACGTTTTGACGAGCCATAGCACAACCAAGAAAAAGTAAAATCAAAAGCACAACATCACTGTTCATATTAACAGTGTTTATGGTGAGTAAAATATATATTATGATTTTAAAATGTAGAAAATAATTCCATAATAATACCACGCACACACACATACACACACACACACACACACAGACACACACACACACAAACACATATATATATATATATATATATGCGTGTCTGTGAAATTTTCAAATTTGGCCCACGACTACGTTTTGTTTTTTGCATCTGGCCCTCAGCCCAAAAACTTTGGACACCCCTGGATTAAAGGCTTCTTTCTCGTTATGTAGTTCATAACAAAAGATATACTATGTGTTTTTGGGTGTGAGACGTAGTTTGAACAAAGTTGTCTGCGATTCTTCCTATTTTGAAGTCATGCAGTGTGAAACTCGCTGTCAACGATCCATCTTGCAGTGTAAACAAAGCAGCGACAAAACGCTAGCCCAGATAGTCATGCAGTGTGAACACATCTGTGACACGACTACTTTGAAAATCATGCCGTCTGAACTCGGCATAAGTAGGAATGGAGGTTATGTAGGTAATGATTTGCTGTAAATAAGGCCTTTTTAGTTATTCTACTTAATAATTTATTTACACAAGGTAAATAAATGGTCTAAATGAAATTGAGAATTTACCGTAGAACCGTAGAAAAAAACTAAACATTATTTTAAGGTTTTGCATTTAAACATTGTTTTCCATGAGCTAAAGTAGAATAACTGAAAAGTAAAGTCTTTTCTAACTCTGGCATTTTGCTGGCAACTCAACAAAGGAAGGCCCCAAAAGACCACAAAGCAGGTGTGATGTCTTCAAGCCTAAAAATAAACCTTTAGAAATCACTTCAGTCTCTCACTGAAAATAGAGTCGTGTCCTAATTGCAATGTTCTGCTTTATCATACTTAAACCTAAAAACAAATCGGCGTAGACTCTCTAAATGACACGCTACGTCTGAAATAGAATATGTCTCGTGAATGGCCTGTTTATCACAAGCCAGTGTGCCTTAATACATAGCTGTTCATGTGAATGCGGTTCACGCCTGAGGCAGTATAAATGAAGGGACAGTCAGACATATGAATACTATCTGTCCCTATTTCAACTGCTGCGATCTATATTCTCAGTCACATGAGGTCATGTGAGCAGCGTCTAGCACTTTATCAAAGGCCTGCTGTTAAGAAGCAGTATTTTATTTAACACGTCTCATCGAGAGAAAATGGAGTCCAAGTTCAGCTCGTGTCAGGCGCTGTACTGCATGAGACAGAATCATTTGATGGAGAAATATCATTGGATGCTTTCTGGTTGGGTTTTGGATTAAAAGCTTTAAATTTGATGAAAATCATGATTTCATTCAATAGCAATAGCTTAAGCATTTACCACAAATGATTTTGAATAGATAGATCAGTGCTCCAACATGTTGAGTCAAAATGAGAAGACAGTTTGATGATTAAGAATTTTTTATTTATTAAATATTACTTAAAAATATTATATAGTATATGTTACATATATTAAATGATTAAACCAAATATTCATAATATTAAATAGTTGTTTTTTGGGGTAAATTGTGCTCAACTTAAATCAATTGCTAAACTGATTCATTCAAAACACTGATTGATTCAGGGAAAACTGGACTTACTGAGGGTTGTTCCTGAATGAATCAATATTTTTAATTAATCCATTTAATATTTGATTTAAAAGACTTTTTTTAATTTTCTGATTTTTAAATCTGTCTCTGAAACAATAAATAATATTTAGGCCCAATCCCAGTTCAACACCTAAGACCTTCTCTTTACCGTGTTCACATGAATGGGTAGAGTTGTCCCAATTCTTTTAGCTTGAAAGCGTAGGGCTAAGGAGAAGGGCTAGATAGCCCTTGAAACTGATATTTTTTTAGGACCACAGTTAAAACTAGGGGTTATGAAAATTTCCCAGAAAACACCAGCTACAATGGCAGCATGACTGCACACGGAAGTCAGGAGATGTATAAATTAGTTTTTTTTTTTTTCTTTATTACGTATTTTTACATCAAACAAGCAGATGTTTTAATACACTCATAGAGATGTTTATATTTTACTGTCTTGCTTTTTATTCAATTTCGCTGTATATAATCCCTGATAATAACTCCTGTTTAGGAGTCCCACAACATACTTTCACATCTGACACTCGATGACACACGAATACCCTGTCAGAAAATTCTAATGGCTGGGAATGAGCTTTTTACAGTGTTTGGTATGTTTCCATGTGTTTACATAGATGAATATGGCCACAGAACAGTTATGAGCTTATTTCAACATTATATCATTATAATAACATGATATTGTTGCCTTCAGTGATTTCCTGAAAAAAAAAGAAAAAAAAAACTTACTGGAATAACTACAGCAGTCGCCACCGTCGAGCTCAAATGATGTAAGAGATCGTGTTGAAGGTGTTGTAGTGCAGTCCCATTTCTTAAAGGTACATTTTGAAGCCCTTCCCATTCACACTCTGTTTCAAGGACCAAGGGTAAGTGGTATGGATACAAAAATAGAATTGGGATTGGGCCTAAATCTCAAGTACTTTCAGTAAATCAAAAATTGATAAACACTAAATAGAAGTGTAAAACAAACAAAAATGACCGAAAATCATTTAAAAGAATCTTACATGTTTAAATAAAATTTCAAGTAAAATAAAATGTTAACAAATAAAAAAAACTAAAAGCTTATAAAGCATTAACATGTTATGATATCATCGAAAACTAACTGTATTAAACAAACTAATTTATGTGTATGATAAATTCATAATCTGAAGTTGTTGTTTTTTCTTGTAATATAAAGTGCGAGACTCCTTGCACCTCAGAGAAGAGATGCGTGGTCAGCTTAAAGACGCCTCCTCTGTGACCTCCAAAGCCTACAGCACCTTTCGCCGGGAATGGGACCCTGACATTGATTCAGTGGGAACGACAGGAGATACGACGGAGGAAGTGGTTGAGGAAATCCAAATGAGCCAGGCCATCACCATCATGAAGCCCATCTTACGCTTCCTTCAGCTGCTCTGTGAAAATCACAACCGAGACCTGCAGGTGATCCAAAAACCAACAAGTTCACCATGTTCTTTAAATCTAAAATCCAGGTTTTGTGTCAGAAATTCAATCCTTAAATTAATGATTTTCTCCAAAGTGACGCCAATAAGCACCTTGTTGTTAGAAAAGAAATTTTGTAGCCGAACAGATCCCATATGTCAAGGGACCCCCGACCTAGTATGGACGAGTCTGTCTAAATTGAGATGCCAATTACTGCCACTCAAGACTTGACTCGTGTTGTAAGTCCAAATTTTCCTGTTCTCTTGTATACAGAACTTTTTGCGAGACCAGAACAACAAAACCAATTATAACCTGGTGTGTGAGACGCTGCAGTTTCTCGACTGTATTTGTGGCAGTACAACGGGAGGCCTGGGTCTGCTGGGGCTCTACATTAATGAGAGGAACGTGTACCTGGTCATACAGACACTCGAGACCATCACAGAGTACTGCCAGGGTCCTTGCCATGAAAACCAGGTATTGATTCGGGATAGTTTTGGAAGATAGGAACAAATGTCTTTTTGTATTGAATGTATTAAAGTAAGTCCAAGTGTTAGATTTAGCACCATATCTGAATGTATTTCTTTTTTTTAATGACTTTGTAATCAATATAACATGAGTAGCCATGCAATTTGGCTGTATATCAATTTGGCTGTTATCTGCTGTGCAGTAAGTTACCATACCAGTGTTGGTGTACAGTATATTGGCATATCGCTCTAATATGAGTCTGCTTTGGGTTTAAATAACAGTTGACAGCACGTGTATTGCATTATGTAGTGCATTACAGTATATCTTAGTAATGACAAAACAAAGAATCTTACTCATGGATCTCAGATGAAGAAAATAGTAATTTATAGTCGGTACTATAGTGATTTTAAACCATAGTATAATAAACCCTATGATACTGTATATATTATAATAATTACTACAGTATTAATACGCTATTGCATACTGTAGTATTAACTATAGTGAACTGATAAACTGTAATACTGTACTATACTTTAGCTTTTACTACAGTAAACTGAATAGTGTAGTGTAATATACAGTACCTTATAGTTGTAGAAAACTACAGTATTGGGTTATTTGTTTATATTGTTATAGTTGTTGTGTAACCATAGCCACTATACAGTATAATTAACACAACAGATTAGTTCAAGTATTTTACTGTAGTATGGTTCGAAACTTACTGTAATTACAGTAAATCATTATAGTTTTTTCATATGGGTGCAAAACAAACAAAAAACACTAAGTAGCTATACTGCAATGATTCAGTACTTTGCAAGAGAGAGAAAGGGATTCCCTGAGAGACGCTGTTTTTTGTAACTTTCAATATAAATGTTTGACGACAGACACAATATACAAAATATTTCATTCAACAATACAAACAGACTTTTTTGGAATACAAAATGTTTTTATTATTTGTTACTTTTATTTAAATAAAATATAATTTACTGAAAACCAGTTAATAAATAACAATATTTAGATGGTAAGCAATTCCGACAAAACTTCCTAATTTTGAAAAATTTTAAACAATTTATTTAAGGTTATAAAACTTACCCTTACCCTCGGTCAAATCTGTTTGCTCTGTAACAAATAACAGATGATTCAGACCAAGTTTTGCTGTAAGATATTACCCAAATGAATTATATTTTATGTTTAACCACTATAGAGATGCATCAGAGCCATTGGTAGATTCCAGAATATGAGTCCATGGTTAGGCTGCTCTCAGTGAGTACATGAGTAATGAACAATCACTATCACACTATTTGAACTCAGAAATTCAGAAATGTTGAAATGTATTTTCAAATAGAGCCTATTGTTATAAAAACACAGATCTGACGTTTAAGCAACTACATTCCCTTCTAAAAATCAATTCAACAACTCAACAGCAGCAGTATTTGTCAAACTACAATGAGTTTACTCATCGGCAATTACACCCAAATGTAAGAAACTGCTACAAGCAGTGCGAAAGCAAACTGTAAAGGGGTTTCATAAAGTATTTTAACTGTTTTCATGCAAAGAATGAAAAAGTACTTTGTTGTGAGTTTATCAGGGCGTTGAATTACTTTAAATTAATAATTTGCTGGCTGCATTTCACAACGCGGCCACTGGTTTTGCCAATAACAAGGCTTTCTCTATTCTGCATAAAGACTCTTTAATAAATAACAGTTTGGGATCACAGATTATGTTTTTCCTCCTCCACAGTCATGCATAGCCAGGCATGAGTCAAACGGTATTGACATCATCATCGCGCTCATTGTGAATCCAATTGATCCACTGGGAAAGAACCGGCTTGACCTTGTGCTGGAACTGAAGGTACTTGTTTGTGTCTGCAGTTAAATAAGGAGGCAGTTGATTTACAGCGCAACAACATTTTACAGACAACAAAATGTTTCGAAGCATTGCAAATCTTTGATTATCCATATAAAAGCTTTTGCATGTTTAGCACCAGAAGGTAAATGTGCACACATTAAAAAAAAAAAAATCCTGTCTCTTATTTTTACATTTTAAATGATCTTTTCTTTGCATTTAAAAAAAAAATCAGAACAATGCATCTAAACTTCTCCTGGCCATCATGGAGAGCCGTCAAGACAGTGAGAATGCAGAAAAGATCTTGTACAAGATGAGACCCAATGAACTGGTGAGCTATAATCAATATAATACAATTCAATGGTTTTTCAGCATCTTTATTAAACTGACTGATTGTAGTTAGAGGATTTGTTAGCAGCCAAAACATAAGACTTCTTTGCCATACATGCGTTAAAGTGACGTTTTGCTGCTCCATCAACAGGTTGATGTGATAAAGGAGGCTTATGTTCAAGGAGAAGAGGAGTGTGAAATTGATGACGAGACTTTGGATCTGATCAGATCTAAGGATGTTGGCCATAACATCTACATCCTGGCCCATCAGGTACAACTTAAACCTTCGCAATTATTTCCATGTCTGTGTTCACACCAGGAGGTACCTAGCAACATTTAGATTAGAACTGGATATTTAGTATATTATAAGATCTAATCGTGGGTATTTACAACTATTCTTTTTCATTTCTTTAAAAAGAAAAGAGCAAAAGACTGTTTATAATGTGTTGTTTGTGTACATGGGAAAACAGAACATTGCGTTAGCACATTTTTAAAGTATTTTTTCAGGAAAAAAGAATGTGTGCTTGTTTTAAAAAATGTGATTACATGACATTTGTAGCAAAAAGTTTACATTGAGATTAATTTTCACCTATCATTAGCTGTTGTTTTGTTTGTTTGTTTGTTTGTTTAAAAGAAGTTTTTAAGAGTTTGTGAAGCACTAAACAAAATTTTAACCGGGGTATTTATGTTTCACATCAAAGAAGGCAACATTATCTGTTATTCCATGGTCTGTTGAAATTATTGATTCTGATTGGCTGGAAGGTGTGCAGTAAAATCATTTAATGCACAGGTAGTTCCAGTCACTTTTACCTACAAACATTAGTAGTAACTAGTGCTGTGCGATATTGGAAAAATCCGACATTGCAATATTTAGTTTTTCTGCGATACAAATTACAATTTATAAATACAATTTCTCCAGATGAATCAATATATATAAACAATTTTACCAGATGACTTAAAAACTACTATTTAGAAAGAATTCATTCATTTAGATTCTGTGGGGGAGTGAATATCATAAAAATGTCAAAAAACAAATTAAAAGCAATGATAAAAGTGTTTGGTGTTTCCAGGGCAGTCAAATAGTATTCAGGTTCAGAATTTGAATAATCAAACATTAAATAACACTGTAAATGTCTTTACTGTGTAAATATTTCAATACAATTATTCTTTATTAACATTACAAACGGTAAATTTCCTTTGCCTAAATACTTTGAACGCTGCCAGGCCTTAAAAACACATGCAAATGAAAAACTTTTACTCCTTCATAGTTTAACTTTTCTATAACACAATTCTCATGTGTCTGTTTTTTCGGGTCAACTATAATCACAACAGAGATCCTGCGATGTGACTATTACGAATGTGCACATTGCAATATCAGTGCACTATATTGTGCACCTCTAGTAGTAACCATAGTGACAGTTGCCTAAAGCATCACATCAGGTGATTTTTGTTTCCGTAATGTGCATTTAAAAAAAATCGTTTGATGTAAGACAATTTGTTGGCATATGCCTTACTTTATATGTCAACTGTGTGTTTTATATGCAAAGTATGAAGTGTGGATGTTTGTGTTTTTATTAACTATAATATGTGTGTGTTTGTGTAATGCACAGTAAGAAAACCTTTGTGCAAAAAGGGTATATGTTTTCTTTAATTGATTTAATTGCAGCATGCATCTGCGGGAAGCTTTTATGCTTTCAAAGCAATTAAAGTGAATATATTTTTTTCTGAATCTGAAGGCTCAAATGTAATTTGCTTAAACACATTCAGTTGTGGTTTAAAATGTTGCCTCGTGAAAGCCAACTGAACCAAGAATAAATGCACCAATTATATCCCAGTTAATGAGGAAATCAAATGATCTACAGAGATGAAAACATCATTAATAATAATAATAATCAAATATAATTTAATATTTAAATAAATGATGTATCTACAGTGCAAAAAAAATGCTTTTCTTGCTTATTTTTGTCTTGTTTGTAGTCCAAATATCTAAAAACTTTTAAATCAAGAAGCATTTACAGACAAAATTATAGTCTTGTTTTTTAAGAAATAATATGCCAATGGGGTAAGCACAATAATCTTGTTTTGCCATAAGATTATTTCGCTTATCGCATTAGCAGATTAAGTAGCTTGTTTTAGGGAAAACCTGACTTAATTTAGCATATTATTTCTTAAAACTAGTCTGTGGGCCCTATCATACACCTGGCGCAATAAGGCGCAAGTCGTGTATGGCGCGATTTGTTGCTATTTTCAGACAAGTGCAACAGTAATTTTCACATTTTGCTGCACGTTTTTAAATAGCAAATCCATTTGTGGTACTTTGTGAACTCATGGGTGTGCTAGTCTAAAGAGGAGGTGTGTTAAGGCACATTGTTGTTACGTTTGTATTTTGAGGAACTGAAATAGACCGTGCCATGGACTAAACTAAACTTTGGTCAGTCCAGCGCAGAGCGCGTTAGTTATATGCCTATGCAGGTCCTAACAATTACACATGCTGAATACACACAGGATGTACAACAATACACAAGTATCTTTACATATGAAAAAAAAAAAAATTATGCAATACAATGTTACAAAAATTATTATTTTCTACATCAATATTAAAACCACTGCCTCCATGCCTTCATATCGGGGGTCTTTTTCAGTTTATTCATTACAATTTGCATCTATATAATGTTATTGTTGTTAGCAGTATTATTTATTATATGCATATTTATATTTGTTCTAATAAAAACAAGTTTAGATTTGTCCGCCTGTCGGGTTTTGGAGACGTATGCATCACCATATGGGGCATAAGAATAGAACGTGTGTTTGGATATAACTCAGTTTTTTGCCACACTTCATTATTATTTTTTATTTATTCGTTTGTTGGAAATCAGAACAGAATTATAAATAGTTATGAAACAAATCTTTGCGCTTAACAAAGGAAATTAATTATGTAGGCTAATGGATGTCTTCAGTGGAGTGCGTACAACACCATTTTCTTGAAAGTAAAGGAGTAAAGTAAAGAGTAAAAGTAAAGTAAAGAGAAAGAAAAGAGGCCAAATGGAGGAGGCTCATTCTTTATCCTCGCGCTGCAGATGGTCTGTGAAACAAGGTCTGCCATGTAAATAGCAAATGCGTGGTGCGGTGCAACTGACTCTTAAAGGCAATGTGAGATGAGACTCTGATTGGTTTAATGCATGTTATGCTCAAAACACACCCATAACTCATTAAGAGAATAAGCCCAACCCTTTTAGACCATGCGCCGGGGCGCAAAACATATTTTTCTGTCCTTAAAATAACGAAAGTGGATTCGGACATGCCCTTAATGCTTTTGCACATGCGCTTTAGATTTTGCTCTTAGATGATTAAAATAGAGCCCTATATATTTTGCTTGTCTAGAAAATGCTTTTTTTATTTAAGAATTTTTATATATTTGGACTAGAAACAAAACAAAAAACTAAGTAAGTAAAGCATTTTTTACAGTATAGTATGGTATGAATTCAAATGAATAAATATAAGTAAGTAAAGTAAGTAAAGCATTTTTTTGCAGTATAGTATGGTATGAATTCAAATGAATAAATATTTGGATGTTTGGTTCAAATGAAAAGAGCTGAATTGGTACTGCATGAAGCACAATGAAAAAGTACTGAGGATAAAATAGAATTTAGTTATCTTTAAAATTGAAGTTTTAAAAAAATGGGAACATTCTATGAAGAAGCCTGCTGTGAGGAAATCCTCAAGTCAGTTGTGCATTTCTCAGTCTCAATCTTCATTTTCACTTCCACACACTTTTCCTGACAGCCACAGCCATCTGCCAGACAGTTTATTTCTGTCTAACAGGGTGCTTTCAAAATGACATAATTCAGGTGTTCCTCTAAGCCCACAGTCGACTGAGAGAGATGACTGAAATAAGAGTATGCAAACCTTTCCCACTGCTAGCTAGCGTTTAACTCTTGCTGTAGTTTTTGGGTTGATTTTATTTTTTTAGTTCAAAATTCTGGATTTTTTCTCAGAGCCCTGTGGCTGTTTTAAATGGACACCAGTTTGAGAAACACTGCCCTATGGCTATATGATCTAGTTTGGCAGATTTCGCTTGAGCTGGACCATCTGCACAATGTTTGTCAGTGTCGTTTTCCTGTGTAGTTTCTCATATATAGAAAACAAGCAGAGCCCGAGGCCGTGAGAGAGTCATGCAGAGAGAGAACGAGAGGGAGTCAAAGCTGAGGAATAATCCCACATCTCTTATATTGGTGACTGTGAGAAAGATAAAAACAGAAATTACTTTAAGATGCTTAAACAAGGATTAAACATTTATGGTTATTTATTTTTAACCCCCCCACCCCCATACATTTTAATGTTTTCTGTTTATAAAAAAATTAAAACACATTTGTACTATTATTTTTAGAAGACACAACGGTGGTTAACAGCAAAAAAAACTTCTGTGAAAGAGAAATGTCAAAATGTGGATGAAAAAATGTTGCATCATGATTCAGCACACCTGATATTTATATAAACGGACACAGCAAAAACAAACTGGTTTATCACACCCGAGTTAAAAAAAATTTGGCCACACCCAGGCCTGATTACTGCCACACCTGTTTGCAATCAAGAAATCACTTAAATGGGACCTGCCTAACAAAATGAAGTAGACCAAAAGATCCTTACTAGCTAAGTTTGGGCGATGTCGACCAATTTGGCATCGTACGTTGTCTAATGTGAAACATCGCAATAGACGATGGCATTGTCGCCTTAGGCAGCGATAAGGTAATTATTTATAAATAATTAATTCATTCATAATGAACTGATTAGATGTAGCCTACCGTTTCAACTACCTGACCCGCATGGTCTGTTTTACTCATAACCAAATCATAAATAAAGTTGTCGGCTACAGTGGTTAGTGCGTCAACACTTGCACTCCGGTGCTCGCGGCAACCCGAGTTCGATTCCGCCTCGCGGTCCTATGCCGATCCTTTCCCTCGAGCCTCGGCTGGGTCAGTTGCCATTTCTGTGTGTAGTTTGCATGTTCTCCCCATGGTTGCGTGGGTTTCCTCCAGGTGCTCCGGTTTCCCCCACAAGTCCAAAGACATGTGGTATAGGTGAATTGGGTAGGCTAAATTGTCCGTAGTGTATGAGTGTGTATGGATGTTTCCCAGAGATGGCTTGCAGCTGTAAGGGCATCCGCTACGTAAAACAAATGCCTGATAAGCTGGCCGTTAATTCTGCTGTGGCGACCCCAGATTAATAAAGGGACTAAGTTGAAAAGAAAATGAATGAATAAATGAATAAACGATTGTTAATAGCTAGAATTGTTATATATTAAAATAAAGTGACTAATTATAAGCATTTGTATCATATTTTGAATTATTATATATTAAAATAAAGTGACTAATCATACGCATTTGTATCATATTTTCAATTATTATATATTAAAATAAATAGACAAAGCATACGCATTTGTATCATATTTTCAATTATTACACAGTTTTTGCTAGCAAATGTGGGGGAATTAAAGGATAGTAGCAAATAATAAAAATGTTACCTAAATAATAAATTTTAGCAGCTGCATTGTGATAATTAAATAGTAAAATAGTCTTTAAATATGTCATGAACGTCATCGGAAGGCGCCGAAATATGGCAGCCTCGGTGCGAAGCTCTCCAGCTGTTGCAATGTTTTTGTTTGTTTTTCCTGTTTTGTGTTCATCCAACGTGATCAGTTATACCAGGGATGAGCTGCTGAACATTCTGCAGTGCACACCAATTGATCACCAGCCGGTTCTTGACTTCTCCGGCGTTTTGCAGAGCGTTGTCCTTGGCGGAGCCGCGTCTCTATGGAAACGTTACAAGACGCGTAGACGGGGAAAGCGAGCCGGCGCGCTCATCAAAAACAGACTGCGCGGTTTCAGAATGCCGCTTCCTAGCATTCATCTCGCGAATCTCCGCTCTCTTCCTAACAAAATGGAGGAATTACTTCTGCTCACACGCATAAATAAGGACTTTAACAGCTCTGCTGCGCTGTGCTTCACAGAAACGTGGCTAAACGAAGCCATTCCGGACAGCGCATTACAACTACCGGACTTCCAGCTGTACAGAGCAGATCGCGACACGGAGGCAACGGGGAAAACGCGCGGTGGAGGGACATGCTTTTACATTAACAGGAGGTGGTGTACGGATGTAACTGTGTTAAAGAAGATGTGCTGTCCTGACGTGGAAGTGCTTTTCATTAACTGTAAGCCGTTCTACTCGCCGCGGGAGTTTTCCTCGTTTATCCTGACCAGTGTTTACATCCCACCGCACGCGACCGTGAGTGCTGCTCTTTCACTGCTGGCTGATTTAATCACAGAGACAGAACAAAAACACCCAGACTCTGTTTTTATAATTCTTGGGGACTTTAACCAGGCAAAACTCACACATGAGCTGCCCAAATTCAGACAGCACATTACATGCCCTACCAGAGACAATAACATTCTGGACCATTGCTACACAACAATAAAAGATGCATATCGCTCCGTGGCCAGAGCAGCTCTAGGACTCTCTGATCACTGCCTGGTTCATCTTATACCAACTTACAGGCAAAAACTTAAAACTACTAAGCCAGTATTAAGGACTGTTAAGAGATGGACCAACGACACAGAGCAGGCCTTACAAGCTTGTTTTGAATGCACTGACTGGAGTGTTTTCGAAGCTGCAACCAATGACCTGGATGAGCTCACAGAGACTGTAACATCATACATTAGTTTCTGTGAGGAGTTATGCATCCCAACCAGGACCTACTTATCATTTAACAATGATAAACCATGGTTCACACCAAAACTTAGACAGCTTCGTCAGGTCAAAGAGGATGCCTACAGGAGTGGGGACAGGATTCTCTACAACAAGACCAGGAACATTTTAACAAAGGAGATTGGTCTAGCTAAAAAGAACTATGCAAAAAAGCTGGAAAACCAGTTTTCTGCTAACGACCCTGCATCAGTGTGGACTGGTCTGCGAACCATCACGAATTACAAATCATCTCCCCCCAGTATCGATGGCAGTAAACTTCTCGCTAACGACCTGAACACGTTCTACTGCAGATTCGACACCTTCGACCAGACACCCTCTACACAGCAATTAACACCTCTACCCACCTCCAGCCACAACCGCCCTGACCATCTTTCTACACAGCCATCAACACCTACAGACATCTCCCTCTCCCCCCCTGATCTTCAGATCAGTGAGGATAATGTGCGTCAGGTCTTCAGTAAGCAGAAGAGAAGGAAAGCGCCAGGCCCAGACGGTGTCTCACCAGCCTGTCTGAGAACCTGTGCTGACCAGCTGGCCCCCATTTTCTCGCAGATCTTCAACAGATCACTGGAACAGCGCATAGTTCCATCCTGCTTCAAACGCTCCACCATCATCCCAATCCAGAAGAAACAAAAGATCACCGGGCTCAACGACTACAGACCTGTCGCCTTAACATCTGTGGTCATGAAGTCATTTGAAAGACTGGTTCTAGCATATCTGAAAGACATCACCGGACCTTTGCTGGACCCCCTGCAGTTTGCCTACAGAGCAAACCGGTCTGTGGATGATGCAGTCAACATGGGACTGCATTATACCCTACAACATCTGGACAAACCAGGGAACTATGCAAGGATTTTGTTTGTGGACTTCAGCTCTGCCTTCAACACCATCGTCCCATCACTGCTCGAGCACAAACTGACCCAGCTCTCTGTTCCTAGCTCTGTCTGTCAGTGGATCACCAGCTTTCTGACAGATAGACAACAGCTAGTCAGAATGGGCAAAATCACGTCTGACAGCCGCACCATCAGTACTGGTGCCCCCCAAGGATGTGTTCTCTCCCCACTGCTCTTCTCCCTGTACACCAACGACTGCACCGCAAAAGATCCCTCCGTCAAGCTCCTAAAGTTTGCGGACGACACTACTGTTATCGGCCTCATCCGGAATGGTGACGAGTCTGCATACAGACAGGAGGTGGAGCGGTTAGCTTTATGGTGCAGATACAACAATCTGGAGCTGAACACGCTCAAAACGGTGGAGATGATAGTGGACTTCAGGAGAAACCCCCCTGTACTCCCCCCGCTCACCATCATGGACAGCACTGTGGCTGCAGTGGAGTCATTCAGGTTCCTGGGCACCACCATCTCTCAGGATCTGAAGTGGGACACTCACATAGACTCTATTGTAAAGAAAGCCCAGCAGAGACTGTACTTCCTCCGTCAGCTGAGGAAGTTCAACCTGCCACAGGAGCTGCTCGTGCAGTTCTACTCAGCTGTCATCCAGTCCATCCTCTGCACTTCAATCACCGTCTGGTTCGCCTCAGCAGCCAAATCTGACCTCCGTAGACTACAGCGAATAGTCCGGACTGCTGAACGAATCACTGGCACTACCCTTCCTACACTTCAAGAACTGTACTCTTCCACAGTGAGTAAAAGGGCTCGCAAAATCACCCTGGACGCCTCGCACCCAGCACACTTCCTGTTTGAACTGTTACCGTCTGGCCGGCGCTACAGAGCACCGAGCACAAAAACTGCCAGACACAGGAAAAGTTTCTTTCCTCAGGCCATCTACCTCATGAACAGTTAATATTTCTCCTATCGTGCAATAAATGTGCAATACTTTCTCACACGCACTTGTACACAGCACCTTATAATAATATACAATGCAATACTTTTCCTTACGCATTTGTACACAGCACCTTATAACAATATATAATGCAATACTTACTCTTTTGCACACAGCACCTTATAACCTGTATATTTATAACAAATCTGTACATACATTTCAACATCCAGATCGTTGGACTGCATCTCTGTTTAATGTCTATTGTCTTCTTTTATAATATTTATTCTGTGTTGTCACTTGTCACTTTATGTACACTGGAAGCTTCTGTAGCCAAAGCAAATTCCTTGTGTGTGTGAAGCACACTTGGCAATAAAACTGATTCTGATTCTGATTCTGATTCTGAAATGATTCTTTTTCTAAATTTGCCTGGTAATATACATTTTAAAATATATAAACTATTGTTGCACTGAAATTCTGTAAATCACGATAAAAATGTATGACAGTCAATGACTTTATTGCTTTCCTTTTTCAAGATACATGAATGAATCGACCCAGTAATTACATGTTTTTTTCAACCAATGATCGGCAGCTGAACATCTGAACTTCTGTTCTCGGGAAAAGTGCTCAACATCTGCAAATGTGCTTTGTGCTTCAGAAAGTCAAACTGAATGATAAGACCGTAAACGAATTACACAAAGAACATTCCCACGTTTTTTTTTTCTTTCTCCATTGTGGTTTCAATTTGTTTTCATTTGCTCAGCACTGTTGGCGTGGCTTAACTACAGTGCCGCAAAAACAAGATCCTCCTGTGTTTACTTGTTACATGACAAGCGAAATGACATTATTTGGTGTCACTTCAGGTCTTTATTGCGTGTCTTACTCTCTTCAAGCTCGTATAAACAGTTTCCCGATGTCAGCTTTGATCTGAAATGAAAAGGACTCTGGGAAGGTTATTGAAACAAACCTCAGCAGAGAGATCTTTTGTGGTCCTTCACAAATGAATTTGTAAATCCCTTTCTCCCATTTACCACGGTAAGGCCATTATGCGATGAACGGACACAGAGGGTGTGCGAAATGATTTCTCAAGGACGCGTTCTTCTCTCTTTTTTAGACTGGATGCTAACTAATTCGCTTCAATAGACCGAGCAGACTTATAAATGGCCTTTTTTTAAAGAAATGGATCTGTGCTTAAATGAATGGCTTGGACACTCTTGCGGAGTGTCATTGATCGCCGGTTGGCCTTTGATCTTGTCATCTGTTGGAAATGATTTTCCGAGCGCTGTTTTTGATTAGCTTGTGTCTGGTTGCCGTTGTCTCTCTAACGCATCTTGGCCACATCACTGTGAGCATTCAAACATTGAGATAAACATCAGAGTTCCTCTGCGTGGGCCGCTGTTAAAATGTTTTGATTTTTTTTTAAAGTAATCAGATTGATCAGTCCTGACCTCTTTTGGATTTTTGTACTCCTCCACAGGTTGCATTGGCATTATGAAGCTACTAAATCGCTAATGTGATTTTTCACGTTGGTCAAGTCACCGCCGTGTCACTGATAGATTAATCGTGTTGTTGCGGCTTTGATGGCTCAGAAGTTGACTTTTATTAAAGCGCACTGATTATAGCTTTGTTGTGGTTTTACTAAGGTAATGTATTTTAATGCCTCCATTTATTTTCAGTTGTGCAGATTTTATTGATGTATCATTGTTGTAGAGCTGAACATTAAATCTTAAACAATAAAAATCTATCATAAAATGATTAATAATTAGAACGCATGGTCAATAAGACAATTAAATGGGAAATATAGAATTTCTGAAAGGAAACATAATTTAATGCCATAACAATTCATAGTCCACTATTGATAGAGTTAATTATTGAATTTGACTTTAGATTATTTAAAAAATCAACAAATACAGAATTTTGTTTTTGATTTATTTTAATTGTTGAAATTTAAATCAATTATTAAATCGTTAAAGTGTAAATAATCCATGTTCACTCATGCTTTTTTGCCGTCTTAACTATGCAGCAATCTGCCACGCCATGTCAAAATGTGTCAAAAAGTGTTTGAATATTATTAGGCAGAATTTGAAGGTGAAGCTTTGTTTGTTATTGAAGGGAACAAAACACAACACTTTGTCTAATTATTGAATAGGAAGTGAACTAAGTAATGTCTTTTTATTCAGTTTTAGCTTCCTACAAATATATGTAGCGTTACTTAATAAATGCTAGCTGTTAAATTGTTGGCTACAATGTACCTTCATTGTAGTCAAATAATAAATAATAGTTCATTCATTCATTTTCCTTCAGCTTAGTCCCTTATTTATCAGGGGTCGCCACATGATGCCCTTCCAACCACAACCCAGTACTGGGAAACACCTATACACTCTCACATTCACACACACACTCATACACTGTGGCCAATTTACTTCCAATTTACTTTCAATTCTATTCACCTCTAGCTCATGTCTTTGGACTGGGGGGGACTCCACACAGAAATGCCAACTTGCCCAGCCAAGACTCGAATCAGCGACTTTCTTGCTGTGAGGCGACAGTGCTAACCACTGAGCCACTGTGCCGCCCCTAAATAATAACTCATAAGATGTAAAAATAAAACTTTATATTAAATTATATTACCTCATGAACAGTTAAATATTTTTCTATTGTGCAATAAACGTGCAATACTTTCTCATACGCACTTGTACACAGCACCTTATAACAATATACATTGCAATACTTCTTACGCATTTGTACGCAGCACCTTATAACCTGTATATTTATAACAAATCTGTACATACATTTCAACATCCAGATCTTGTTGGACTGACTTCATCTCTGTTTAATGTCTATCGTCTTCTTTTTTAATATTTATTCTGTGTTGTCACTTGTCACTTTATGTACACTGGAAGCTTCTGTAGCCAAAGCAAATTCCTTGTGTGTGTGAAGCACACTTGGCAATAAAACTGATTCTGATTCTGATTCTAATGTTAATAAGCCATAATGTCAGATTTCTTCTTTAATTCAGTCACATTTACTGATGGACACTTGTGGAAGACCTAGAGAGTTGATTTACTTAGAGTGCAACCCATGGCCTACAGCTTGTGAATCTGTTGAATCATTTGTGTTGACTGAAGTATGTTGTTGTTTTTTTTGTTAGTTGGCAAGACACAGAAAAAACCTCCAGCAGAGTCTGAAACCTGGCCCAGACCCCACCATTGATGGAGAAGCAGCGCTCGCATACTACACCAACCACACTGCACAGATAGAGGTATATCACAGTCAGAGTGAAAACTTCCTGTGATTCACTCGCACCTTTAATGGCTCTTCTGTAGCTTTAATATGACACATTTAGAGTGAAACACTGCAGGCAGAAACACTGTTTTATGCACCTGACAGTTTTAAGAGTTTTTGGTGTCTAATAGAAACATCCAAAATACATTTTATTTATTTTTGTTATCAATTGGTGCTTGCAGATTTCTATTACAATACATATTATTTAATGGCTTTATTCTTTTTTTCTCCTGCACTGAGCCATAATTCTCCACTTTAGCAGCATTTGCATAAAGCAGTATACAGTATGTATGTACACCCTTCACAAATCTATTTTTTAAGTTCATATTTTTAATAGGAAGCTGCAATATTATATTTGTGCATATATATTAGATTAGTCAGTACTGAAGCCAAATCAGGAGCTTATCTAACAACGAACTTATGCTAACGGTTCAAAAACTGATACAGCCAAATTCATATGTTACAGAAAAATATTGGATACAAATTTTAATAAAAATAGGGGAAAATCAAGAGAAGCAAAAAATGTAAAACTTTAGTTAAAATTTTGTAGGTTGTAATTTATTTTTTTCATTATTTTGCAAGAATTGAATTCTTTTATCTATCAATATCTAAATATGTTTGGTGACTAAAATATTATTTAAATAAATATATCTGTTTAATAAATCAGTTTTATTTTAAAGCACCAAAATACGTACATAGCCTATATTCACTGAGAAATGGATAAAAATATTCATTTTCAAAATGAGGTGTACTCAGTTATGCTGAGCACTGTATATTCTGAAAGGATATGTTCATATATAATTTGCCTAATTATTTGAAACATTTGATAATACAAAAGAATATACACAGTGTTTTCTGATTTATGTAGTGAAAAGAGATATACTAAATCCCAAAAAAAGGAAATGTACATTGTTGAGATTTTTCTGATAGAAGCATGATGCCTTGTAATGCAAAACAATCTTTTGGTTGTGTGTATTTTGCAAAAGCCAACTTGCTGATCTGCTTTTTTTTCTTTCTTACACATACAGGTATTCTAACATGTTAAAAATGCAAGCAGTAACTAGCTACAGTGATAAGCTAAGTCTCAGAACGTGTTAAAATACAGGGGCGGATTTAGTTATTTTGGGGCCCTTAGCAGTTCCAGCCAGGGGGCCCAAATGTTCTAAAATGACCTTGTGTCCTTTATTTTTTATTTAATGTTATTTGTTTGCTGTTTTCTTTTTCTTATATAATTCGATATGCTTTTCTTTATTTGATCTTAACGAAAAATAATAATAACATGTAAAGCATCTTGTAAAACCTTTGAAATGATTTGTTATCTTGAAGTCACAGCTTTGCAACTAAAAATAATAAACAAACTATTTAAATCTAAATCTTTACTGATTTGACTGCTGAACTGGTCCATGATTGAGGGTTTTGTGCAGATGAAATAATTACTTTAAAATGAACATTTTTAGTCCCCCACTTTACAAAAATAAGATGGAAAACGATGTTATATATACTGTAAGTTGTACTGTAGGTATCATTTTTGCTTCTAGATATTTATTTGGGGATTTCCTGGGACCCAAAGCAGCCGCTTACTTTGCTTATCTGTTAAATCTGCCCCTGTGTAAATGTTACACCAATTATTAAAGTATGATCAAAGCAAGCCAAAAAAGCTAAGCATACCAAGTACATGCTAAAATTACTAGTGAAAGATTAAGATGCAAACGAATCGTACAAATTCTAAAGTAATCATTTAAAAAAAGTACTGCATGGTATTAAATAATCATATATTTTTACCCTTTTCACCTGCAGTGTCCTACCTTAAATCCAATTACCACTGCTTTTATCGAATGTTTTAGATTTTTGTACTAGATACTCTATATATGCAAGTTGGCACATTTAACTAAAAGCACATTTGTATAATAAAATATAAGATCTTCGAATAAAAAGGTACAATATTCTTAATGTAATCAGTCAAATGCTGAAATCTGATGATAAATATTATTTTATTGCTTTAAGATGACTTACCACTGTTTTATCCAAAAAAGCATTAAAGCATATGTTAAACATGACTGATTGCAGATTGTTCGTCATGATCGCACCATGGAGCAGATCGTGTTCCCCGTGCCCAACATCTGCGAGTATTTGACGGAGGAGTCAAAAGTGCGTGTTTTCACCACCACAGAGCGTGACGACCAGGGCAGCAAAGTCAATGACTTCTTCCAGCAGTTTGATGATCTCTACAATGAGATGAGGTGGCAGAAGAAGATACGGAGTGGGTCATTTTATATTTGACAAAAAACTACTATAACAGTATTATCAGCAGTGTGAGTCTGTGCCAGAGTCATTATACTGATGTATTGGTGTGTGTTTGCAGATAATGCGCCTCTTTTTTGGGTGTCAAAACATATTTCTTTGTGGGGAAGTATTTCCTTTAATATGGCTGTGTTGATCAACTTGGCTGTGGCTCTTTTCTACCCATTTGGAGATGATGGAGATGAAGGTAGAGTTTCTTGATGCTTTTTTTTGTTTTTATTGCTGCTTCCGAATTCTAATACAGATGTTTGGTACATAGGCTTTTCCACATTGGGTACACAAAACAACCAAAAATACGATTCCAGAAATTGTAGGAATAAAAGCGATAAAAATAAATCCGAAAATTACCTTAAAGATTCAAAGACATAAGAACAGTCAAAACAATACACTCAAAGTTGTTTTGTATACAATCAAAGCGAAATCAGAAAATACTGATTTGTTGCTTTTCAATTACAATTCAATTGTGTACTTAACCTATATTGTGGATTCTTGAATCTTTTTAAACAACAGTTGTATAATTATGGTCCTTGTGAATTAATCTGATGCTAAAACCAGTATATCGTTCAAAAACAACAACAACAACTCTACAAAGTTCAGACTGCATGATTTAAGCCTCGATTTTGACTCGCTGACAGGTTTTGAGAAATCACCGACAAATGGCCGAAATCGGTGCTCGTTTACGTGAGCAACAATCACACAGTGTGAACTATCAAAGACGCAATCTGAGAGAATCGCCAGTGAGTCGCTGTCACCCATCGGATATTTGGCATGCTAAATATCTGGAGCTCATGCAGTGTGAAATGTGTTCTGATTGAAAATAAAATAGGCGATCACCTACAGCCAACGAAAGAGCAACATCCACTAGTATTGGTACCTGCAAGCCAGTGGGAGGCTGGGGAGAAGTTAAAAGCACTCATTTTTATTTGTTTATTTGCACCCAAGAAATTAAGTTTGGGGTGTCATCTGAGCAATTTTACAACCGGGTCGAAGAAGAAAAAAAGTTGAGGAGAAATTGCTAATTCCTTTCAAAGCCAAGTGAATAAAATAAGGAAATTTTCCCCATTAAACGCTTCTTTCTCATTATGTAGTTAATAACAAAAAATATATTATGTGACATTACGGTTTTTCCATGTCACTTCTCTCGTGTATTTGGTTGTGAGATGTAGTTTAGACAAGGTTGTCAGTGATTCTTCCTATTGTAAAATCATGCAGTATGAAACCCCCTGTCGTGATCCATCGTACTGTGTAAACCCATCACCGACGGAATGCCACCCCAGATAGTCATGCAGTGTGAAAACATCTGTGACATGACTACTTTGAAAATCATGCAATCTGAACTCGGCATAACAGAATGTCACTGCATTTAGCAAACTTTTGATGAATGGATTAAAACATAGGACTGTTAGTTATAAGCGTTCTGAAAAAAGGTCAATGTTTTAAAAGTTATTTAGCTGATTCGACTTTCTATTTTGATGAGTTAAAACAAATCTAGAAAAGGTGTGAGAGTCTTTTAAAATAATCTGCAAACCAGAATATGATTTATAAATCACATTCATGAGCACAATTATTTGTTAAAAGTTGAATAAAGGCAACACGGTCACCTCACAGCAAGAAGGTCGCTGGTTCGAGTTGGCATTGAATGGACCAGTTGGCATTTCTGTGTAGAGTTTGCATGTTCTCCCTGTGTTTGCGTGGGTTTCCTCCGGGAGCTCCAGTTTCCCCCCACAGTCCAAAGACATGCAGTATAGGCCCCTGATGAATAAAAGAACTAAGCTGAAGGAAAATGAATGAAGTTGAATAAAATAGTTATAAATGTAAATACTTATTTGATTATGAAAAATAATTAAGTCCTTTAAGTCAATCCAGGAAAAAAACATGGATATTCTACTAAATAAATAAATAAATAAAGTACAATTTATTTCATATGCAATATTACTAATATGATCTGAATGTTGTTTTTAAAATGAAATACTGTTATATTATTGTTTATATAATTATTGTTGACTTTTCTTATAAATATTAAATAATTTATGAGCGAAAATTAAATATAGACGCTTAAAATTGACCAAGGCGCCACGGTGGCCTAGTGGTTAGCACGTTTGCCTCACATCAAGAAGGTCGCTGGTTCGATCCCCGGCTGGGCCAGTTGGCATTTCTGTGTGGAGTTTGCATGTTCTCCCCGTGGTTGCGTGGGTTTCCTCCGGGTGCTCCGGTTTCCCCCACAGTCCAAAGACATGCGGTACAGGTGAATTGAGTAAGCTAAATTGTCCGTAGTGTATGTGTGTGAATGAGAATGTATGGATGTGTTTCCCAGAGATGGGTTGTGGCTGGAAGGGCATCTGCTGCGTAAAACAAATGCCGGATAAGTTGGCGGTTCATTCCGCTGTGGCGACCCCGGATTAATAAAGGGACTAAGCCGAAAAGAAAATGAATGAATGAATGAAAATTGACCAACTGCACATTAAGCTTCTATGCATATTAAGCGTCTGTGTTAATCTGCTTTGACACAATCTACATTGCAAAAGTGCTATATAGATAAACATGAGTTGTACTTAATTGAATTAATGCAAAAACTCTATTAATTTTGAAAAATAAAACTGATTTCACAGGATCCTGCCAAAAATCAAATATCACCCCAAAAAATCTTTGTGTTGTTTTTGTTCTGCCCATCAGGTGTCTTGCCTCCATTCCTGTCTGTCTTGCTGTGGGTGGCAGTGGTCGTGAGCACCTTCACATTGTTCGTTCTTCCCCCGCGTGGAGGCATCCTTGCGTTCCTGGTGACCGTCATCTTCCGCTCGATCTACACGCTGGGTTTAGGACCCACACTGCTGCTCCTGGGGGCTGCCAATGTAAGGCTAATTCATTATCAACCATCCATGCTTCATTTAAACTCCTCGGCTCTCTGAGTTTACCAATTGATTAAATGTCAAAGTGTATTTTGAATATATAGAGCGAATAAAGTCTTATTAGAGAAGACCTCATGTTTGCTAATTAATCGTTATTACCGATTAATTTCAAGAAGGCGTTTGATATGTGGCTAAATATGAAATGAGATGGGAGCCGAGGATCCAGCATTGCCGTTTTGCATCAGTGTCACTTGCGTTGACAGAAGCGGCTGATGTGCTTGATGTGCGTTGAGATCAAAAATGAGAGTGATTTCATGGCTCACTCACAGCCAACTGAAGCTTCGGCCTTCAAACTGCTGACGCGTCCCTCTGTTGTGCCAGTCTGTTCAAGCTGGCGTCTCCTCAGCCATCATGGCACCACAAGAAGTCCCAACAGAGACATGTGCTCAAACAGATTCTGTCAGTCTGGGATCTGTTACATGAGACGCTATTCGCCACGTCTTCTAGTGGTCCAACTAAGTTAACCTTTAAAAATGTTTTGCCATCTATGGTTGTGTGTGTTTCGAAAAAGCCAACTCACTGATCTGTTTTTTTTTTTTGTTGTTTTTTTATGAACTGGATTCCTAACATGTTGCAAATGCTAGCAGTAAATAGCTACTTTAACAGTGATTAGTGTCAGAACATGCTAAAATGTGGCTCTAATACTACAGAAAATGCTAAAATCTAAAACATGCTAAGTTAAATTATATTCATAAGTTAGGTAGCTTGTTAACTAATTATTAAAATATGATCAAAACTAGCCAAAAGTTATTGCAACTAAAAAATGCTAATTACAGTAGCCTACATGTTAAAATTACATAACGTATAAAGCTTAAGATTAGCTTGTTAACTAATTATTAAAATATCAAAACCAGGCTAAAATGCTAACAATTAAAACATGTTAAGTACATGTTAAAATAGCATAACTAATGAAGTTTATGCTAGCTTGAGTAATATAATCAAAACTAGCCAAAAACGCTAACAACTAAAACATGCCAAGTACATGTTAAAATAGCATAACTAATGAAGTTTAAGAACGTTAGCTTGTTGTGTAATATGATCAAAACTAGCCAAAAAATATGCTAACAGCTAAAACATGCCAAGTACATGGTAAAATAGCATAACTAATGAAGTTTAAGAATGCTAGCTTATTGAGTAATATGATCAAAACTAGCCAATAAAAATGCTAACAACTAAAACATGCCA
>CAIGQQ010038153.1:2462459-2488716 GCA_903798035.1 Danio albolineatus
TATGATCAAAACTAGCCAATAAAAATGCTAACAACTAAAACATGCCAAGTACATGTTAAAATAGCATAACTGAGGAAGTTTAAACTAGCTAAAAAAATGCTAACAACTATAACATGCAAAGTACATGTTATATAGCATAACTAACGAAGTTTAAGAACGCTAGCTTGTTGAGTAATAAGATCAAAACTAGCCAAAAATGCTAATAACTAAAGCATGCTAAGCACATGTTAAAATAGCATAACTAATGAAGTTTATGCTAGCTTGAGTAATATAATCAAAGGTAGCCAAAAAATGCTAACAACTAAAACATGCTAAGTACATGCTAAAACACATAACTCATAATGTTTAAGCATGTTAGCTTGTTAACTATTTATTAAGATATGATCAAAATAAGCCTTAAAATACTAACTGCTAAAACATGCTAAGTACATGCTAAAACACATAGCTGATGTTTAAGCATGTTAGCTTGTTAGCTATTTATTAAGATGATCAAAATAAGCCTAAAAGTGCTAACATCTAAAATATGCTAAGCACATGCTGAAGTCACGTAACTAATGCTGTTTAAGACTGCTAACTAATTGTTAAAATATGATCAAAGTGAGCCAAAAATGCTGACAAAAAATTATGCCAAGCACATGCTAAAATGACTAAATAAAGTTAAGCATGCTAACTTAAAACATAGTAATTATCTTAGCATAATGTGCTGTTAGCTGCTATTTATTATCATTATGGTGTAGCATAATGTGTACTTCCCTGTGGTTGCGTGGGTTTCCTCCGGGTGCTCTGGTTTCCCCCACAAGTCCAAAGACATGTGGTATAGGTGAATTGGGTAGGCTAAATTGTCAGTACTGTATGAGTGTGTATGGATATTTCCCAGAGATGAGTTCCAGCAGAAGGGGATCCACTGCGTAAAACATATGCTGGATAAGTTGGCAGTTCATTCCGCTTTGGCGACCCCAGATTAATAAAGGGACTAAGTCAAAAAGAAAATAAATAAATGAATGATCATGTATAATGTTAGCAACCACTCCAAGCACTTTAACAACTGCCGAGCAGCACCTTAGCTCTTATGGTGGCAGGACAAAGGCAAGAGGCAGTTAAGGTGCTGTTAAAAACATTTATTTAAATAATCCAAACCAAATCCAAAAGGGAAAGGCAATAAGGACATGGAAACGGTCTATCAACCACCCAGAACACTTTAGCAACTAGCCAGTTAAACGTCTTTAAATTCATCTATTTCAAACTCTTGCAAACTTTTACAGCTTCCTCAACTTTCAGTTTTTCTCAACATCAAACATTGTCTTGTACAATCTAGTTTGCATTTGTCTTTTTTGTTCTTCTCTCTTTGCTGTATGACAGAAAGAATGTTTGAATTGAAGGCTTGTGCTGTGATGGTAAGGATGCTGAAGCGGTGAGATAACGTTATTTGTATTATCTTCTCACAGCTGCTGAATAAAATCGTGTTCCTGGTTAGTTTCGTGGGGAATCAAGGCACATTCACCCGAGGGTACAAGGCAGTAATCATGGACGTCTTCTTCCTCCTGCACGTCAGTTACGTCATCGTCTGCATGCTGGGGCTCTTTGTGCACGAGTTCTTCTACAGTATCCTGGTATGGCTACTCACTTTTTGCTGTTTGATTTTTGTTAATTTATTTATTTTGTACTAAATGAAGTTAATGTTTGACCTTTGAATGCTTTTAAACATGAGGTTCCAGGATTCTTGCTTTCAGAGAGAAGTTTTCCTGTTTTTATGGATATTAAACAGATGCGAATGTTATGCTGTGAATTATGTGGCGTAAACAATAATTGATAATAACAAATACACATTTAAAGATTATATATATATATATATATATATATATATATATATATATTTATTTATTTATTTATTTATTAAAAAAAATTTATGAATATTTATAAACTAAATTTAAGAGGGTCACGTGCTTATGATTGACTACGGCTGGTCCCGCATCAGCTTTCGTATGATTTTCCAATCAGACACATCCAAATGGACTTAAATCACCAGATTTCCATACCTTCCATACCGTCAACTTTTTCTTGAAGAATTCTGCCATCCACTAGATTAAGCCATGACAGGGTGGAATGGTGGCTCAGAGGTTACCTCAAAGCAAGAAGGTCGCTAGTTCGAGTCCCCGCTGGGCCAGTTGGTGTTTCTGTGTGGAGTTTGCATGTTCTCACAATGCTCGCGTTGGTTTCCCCTGGGTACTCCAGTATCCTCCCACTGTCCAAAGACCTGCAGTATAAGTGAATTGAATAAACCAAATTGGCACAGTATTTGAGTGTTTTAGTAGTGGGCTTCACCGCATAAACATATGCTGGTATAGGTTGCAGTTCATTCTGCCATGGCAACCTCTAATAATCAGGAAATAGACCAAGCAAACAAATTCGTTGGAGCTCTCGAGACCTACCTGATGAAACGGGAGGGAGCCCCAGGCTCAAGGATCTTCTGAGCTCAGGGCTCTCTTCTGGGACAGCATGCCAAAAGCGCTTTATAATCAATCATCAGCTAAGCTCTTGAGTTTATTTTATCTTCTGTAAACTACAGAGAAATTATAACCATTTTTATACTTTATACCAGGGGTCACCAAACTTGTTCCTGGAGGTCCGGTGTCCAGCAGATTTTAGCTCCAACCTTATTCAAACACACCTGAACAAGCTAATCAAGCTCTTACTAGGTATGCTTGAAACATCCAGGCAGGTGTTTTGAGACAAATTGGAGCTAAACCCTGCAGGGACACCGGACCTCCAGGACCGAGATTGGTGATCCCTGCTTTATACTATCATAGAAATGTACATTTTTTTCATTTTTTCATTCATTCATTCATTTTCTTCTCGGCATAGTCCCTTTATTAATCCGGGGTCTCCACAGCGGAATGAACCGCCAACTTATCCAGCATATGTTTTACACAGTGGATGCCTTTCCAGCTGCAACCCATCTCTGGGAAACATCCTTACGCACTCATACACTACGGACAATTTAGCCTACCCAATTCGCCTTTATCGCATGTCTTTTGGACTTGTGGGGGAAAAAACGCGACCACGGGGAGAACATGCAAACTCCACACAGAAATGCCAACTGACCCAGCTGAGGCTCGAACCAGCGACCTTCTTGCTGTGAGGCGATCGTGCTACCCACTTTGCCACCGTGGCGCCCCTACAGTGTATATATATATATTTTTTTACGGAATACTGAAATGATGATGTTATTTTTTTCTATTTTATTCTGTTAGCAAGTAGTTATTAAAATATACAGTTTTAATTATTTTAATGTTATATTTTACAAATATTACAACATCTAACATCATTTGAAAATAGTTTTTTTAGAGTCAGAGCAGTATTTGAAATATAAGGATATTTTTGTTGCAATTTAATGCCACTTTTTGAACAGTGTAGCAAAAAGAGTTTTTGTTTTGTTTTTTGTTTTTAGAGCAACAGCAATTATAATGTAGTTTAATCATTATTCCATTTCATAATTTCTCTTTCTTCTACTCTCTCTTTAGTTGTTTGATCTTGTGCGTAGAGAGGAAACTCTCCTAAACGTGATGAGGAGTGTAACTAAGAACGGCCGCTCCATCTTCCTCACCGCTGTTTTGGCCATCATCCTGGTCTACCTCTTCTCCATTGTGGGCTTTCTCTTCTTCAAAGATGACTTCCTCATGGAAGTAGACCACCTCCCTTTAAGTAAGCATGAAGTGGACATGATGTTCCCGTCACGCTCTCTTCTGTGGTGGCCTTCGAGCTGCACACTGCATAAAACTAGTGGTTTTGCCCTTTCGTTTCATATTTTCCGAATGTTCTGCATGGATGAAGTCATTATCATGTGCAACCTTCCTTGTGGGTAAACAACTTGAAGGGGACATATCATAAAATAAAGACTTTTTTTAATGTTTAACTGCTGATAATAATCGAGCCCCGATGCATTCACTAACCCACAAAATGTGAAAAAGAACAACCTAGTAACTTTGTTTAGATTATCCTTTTTATGCAACTTGTTGAAAAATAAGCTGTTCAGATTTTGTTCCCCCAGTGATGAAGAAAGGGGATCTTATTATACATCACCACCTATTAATCTGCACATTTGCACCAACGGCACCACTGCAGAAGTTTGACATTTTTGTTTACTTACTATAGCAGCTTGAGATTGACGATATCTGCACCAAAAAGTTTACCATTGTCTCTTGACTATATTCATTAAGATCATGGTGTTACATTTATCCCAAAACCCTTACTGTCAGCATAATTCACAAACGCACATTTACTATATATTCAGGTGATGAACTTTTTCGAAAATATAATAGAATTGTACTAATAGTGTTATGTTAAGTTGTAAAGGTCAGCACTTCTGAACAGAGCAGTAGCATTGTTGTAATTGAGTAATTAAATCAACTTTACTCCTCTACAACTACATACAGTTGAATTCAATATTATTAGCCCTGCTGTGAGTTTTACTTCTTTTTCAAATATTTCCCAAATATTGTTAAACAGAGCAATGCATTTTTCACAGTATTTCCTATAATATTTTTTACTTCTGGAGAAAGTCTTATTTGTTTTATTTCGGCTAGAATAAAATCAGTTTTTATTTTGTTTTGTTTTTAAATTTAAAGATCAATATTATTAGCCTCCTTAAGCAATATATTTTTTATTGTCTACAGAACAAACCACTGTTATACAATAACTTGCCCAATTAGCCTTACTTGCTTAGTTTACCTAATTGACCTAGTTAAGCCTTTACATTGCACTGAATGCTAATTTCTTGAAAAATATCTAGTAAAATATTATGTACTGTCATCATGGTGAAGATAAAAGAAATCAGTTGTTAGAAATTAGTTATTAAAACTCTTATGTTTAGAAATGTGTTGAAAAAATCTTCTTTCCATTAAGAAGAAAGTTGGGAAAAGCATTCGGGGGCTAATAATTCAAGAGGGCTAATAATTCTGACTTTAACTTTAATTGTATTTACTTTAAACACTTCAGAAATGGCTTGATTTAGTCTACGTCTTCCATCAATAACCGTCATTTGTCTGACTCTGGTTTAAACAAGCAAGGCTTTAATCTATTGAAAGTTATTCACTTTGGTTGTTTGAGATTTGCTTACTTTATATCTGACTTTTTGCTGTTTTGTTGGGACTGTCAGAATAGCCTATAAAAGCTCGGCCCTCATCAGGAAACCAGCAGTCCATTTGCATTTAAAGGTCCAGTGAAGTGCTTTGAAATGTGCATTTTTTTATTCGCATTTTTATATCTCAACAGAAAAATAAAGAGAGGGTGGGACATAGAGAAGCTCCTCCTTTAAAAAAACAGCCAATAGTGCATCAAATGAAAAGCAAATGAGAAGCATCTTGAAGGGGGTGGGGCATGTCAGATACTAGAGAGCATTTGATTAGTCAAGATTTAATGAGAAACTGAAGAATAAATATAAGTGATAAAAATCGTTGATCCTTTTAGGCGGAAGTGACTGCGTTCACACAGCGGCAAGAGTGTCAAAGTTCGCTCTGGCTGCCCTGGCAACAACACTGTCTGCCTTTACTGCTTTGCTGGTGAGAGCGTCAAAATTCTCTCTCATTGATCTCGTATTTAAAGGGGCCGTTGCAGCATATCAGCAAATCAGTACATTCCCACATAAAAACATGCTTACGCTTATCAAATTCATTTAACTATGAAAGATCAAGTTGTTGTGTGGTGTGATTTTGCTCCACTTATCCAATATATGTCCATATGTCTGAAATATTCTGAAGCGGCAATACTGTTGTGTACTGTCATTATAATTGCCACAAAATTCCTGCTTTTTTAGAAAAAATATTTATATAACATTAATGCACATCAACTCGCCAGGAACTTTTTTTTTTAATGTATTTCCCTTTAAGAAAACATCGTAAATAATTGAAAATCCGGCAATCGCAATAATCAAACCCTTTGGAACAACTGTGGTCAGAACCAAAGTTTGCAGGACTGTGTTCTGTGGAATCCTCTCAAGTGGTGGACTTCAACATTCCGATTGCTTGCTGTCGAACTGCATCATAGCTAGGGCCAGACAGAATCTGCGGACATTTTTTGCTGTTTCTGCTGAGTATTTTGTTAAAAATCTGCGGATTCATGCGGAATGATTTTAGGAGTATCATAACTAAAAACTTAATATGTGAAATAAATGTAATAACTTTTTAACTTGTATTTAATGTTTACAACGTGAATCCAATTAGATACACTTTATTTGGTAAACAAAGCAAGTCTCTCATGTAAAATATTTACTAAAAGACAGAAAATAGTACTTTACAAACTGTATTGTAAATAAATCACATGAATATTTTTATATAAGTCAATAATATTACTGAAATTAATTTAAAAACTGAATAAATATAAATTTACACACATTTACACCAGTAAATAAACAGAATCAATGATGGGCTAAATATCTGTGGAAATCTGCGGAAATCTGCGTGCGCATATTCCATGTGGCCCTAGTCATAGCTCATTATTGTAAAGTTGACTTGATTTTTACTCTCCTCAACTCCCGCACTGGCAAAGACGCTCTTCTCCTCGCCGCTTATCGCCGCCAACTCCCATTGAAGATGAATGACTTCCGGCTACTTTGACGCTCTCACTGTGAACGCAGAGTAAAAAACTGCAAGCTTTGGATGTTTAAATCAGTTTCAGATTTTCTAAAGGTGAATTTTGTCACACTAGCTAATAGATATCCTTAAAACTAACAGATTAAAACTAACATCTAAAAAATTTTAATTTCATGAAACCTTTAAAGAGACACACAGAAAAATGGCGTGTTTTACTTACACCCAAATAGGGGCAGATTTGGCAAGCTATAATAAATGAACCATGGGATATTTTGAGCTGAAACTTGACATACAGTCTTGGGGCACCAGAATTTTTTTTTACGTCTTATAAAAAAAGGGGCACAATACGCCTCCTTTGAAATGCCTATTTTGGTGAGCTTACCTGATCGGTGATGTATGCAGTGTATCTATGCATGCACGCACATGCTGAAGTAAATAGGAGAAGACATTTTTGAGGTGCATGCGTGTTTATATGATCACACATGCTCACGTAGCCGATTTGAGATGGAAGAGGACCTGCTAGCACATGGCACCTGTTGCATAACCCAGCAGTGGCCACACACTCCCTTATGTAATCTCTTCCTCTGTGCACCGCAGCACTGGGGACACAAAGGGCACACGCATACGCACATGCATGCACTGGAATACATCAAAAGCGATTAAATAAAATACTTCAATTGTGGAAATACAAAGGCTTTGATTGGCTAGATCAGTTTCAAATGTTTCAGTGTTTGCTGTTGAAATAGTTTTCTAGTTTTATGACAAATAAACTTAATCAGTTCAGACTTTTGAATTGTTATGCTCATGCCGTGAGTGTCCAGTTAAAAAACTAAACAAAACTAAACAAAAAAAACAATATGTTACGGATGAATGTTTGTTTGATTTATTTTTTAGAGAGACCAAATGTGAATGGGAAGTCTATGAGCTGTGTGAGTGGAGACTGTGCTGAATCCGTGTTTAGTCCTCACCATGGTAAGTCAACTGGGTTTTTGTTTTTACGGTGGGCCCAAAAATGAACAACAAAACATTTATGCTTTATATGATGGTTTCAATTGTTGTTCTCAACTCTTTTTGACCTCATTGTTCACAATATTGAATAAATGCAAGTTCCTGCAATATTTCAAGTAGAATCAGCATTTACTCAAATTCTTGTTATGAACATGTATTTAAGTCTTTCTTTTCTTTAACGCAAAAGGTGATATTGACCAAGTAGTATTATTCATAGTATTTTTTTTTCTTACTATGAAAGTCAACTGTCTGGTTACTAACAGTTTTGCTGAATGTTTTTTGTGTAAACAGGTTGAAATAATGGATGGTACACATTTTTTACACATTTTATACATCTGTACTTAATGCAAAGCAACCAATTAGTGATTTAGGTCTTGCTTAAAGGTTCAAGAAACCCTGGGGTACTTTTTATTTAAGATTGTAACAGATTTGTGTGTTGAGCATCAGTTAAGACAACGTTAGCATCAGTTAGCTTTAAGTGTGGGGAAAACTGGATATTTTTGAGCTTTTGTCAGTAAGTTTTGTCTTCCGGGTTTAAAATACATTTTTGGGTGAGATCAAAATTGGTGACGTAGCGCAAAACTGGAAGTGAAGTGATGATGTGTCGGTTTCTCATTATTATCCATAACAGAGTTTTCTTATCCTATGAGAAAACCCTGCTTCTTAGTTATTCGTGAGAGCACATGCTTTCCCAAGGCAAAGCAAACCTACCAAGCTGGGAGACTAGGTGAGACATGGGTTGTATGTGTTTGAGGTTTGTTGCATGTTTTTCCCCACAATGCTGTCAGTGCCGATACAGCAAAGCTGTTGGTTTGCAGCAAGCATTTTTGTCGGGAGAGCTGTATGGGAATTGGAGAATTGAGGACTTTGTCTTTTATCAGCTGAATTTGATACCATCAGGTTACCTTTCAGGCACATCACCTATATCCGTGCTGCTGTGTTCGCACATGTTTAAAATCCTCCAGATTACCAGCAGGGTTAATGATTGGAATAGACTGGGCAAGAGACCTGCTGCACTGCTATCCACTGTGTCTACATTCAGACCTGGACATTGAGGAGGAACTAAGTCCTCCGAAAACTCAGTTTTCCCCCACAGTCCAAAGACATGCGTTATAGGTGAATTGAATAAACTAAATTGGCCGTAGAGTATATGTATGAATGTGAATGGGTGTTTCCCAGTACTGGGCTGTGGCTGGAAAGGCATACACTGGATAAATGGATGGTTCATTTCACTGTGGCAACCCCTGGTAAATAAAGGGACTAAGCTAAAAGAAAAGAAATGAATGAATAACTGATATGTTTATAGATCACAGTTTACCATATTGATCTGTTTAGATGGTTTAGATTATATCTGTTAGTCAATTATGTTATTTTAAAAGACCATTACTTTGTTTACTGGGTGTACTTAGAAAATGCTAATGTTCAAAATATGCTTTACATTATTACAGCACCTCAACTTGCAGTCTCTCTGAAATGATCTGATAGACTATTGATTTCTATAAAGCCCAGGCCTTCCAGAAAAACCCAGGCTACTCTTATTGGCCAGCTGAGCCATTGCACTGTGATTGGCTAAACACTTCAAGCATGTATTATAAATGTAACGCCCCAAAACAAAACTGTGCATTGTTGGTGCCAATAGCCTTGTGGGCAGTGCTTCAATGGAATGACATTGTGCTTTGGGCATCCAGGGTTTGGGTCCCTCTAAGAACTTTCCTATCCCATTTTTTACATCTTTCTCCAACATTGCTTCGTGTCTGAATGATGTCTTATCCCAAGGAAAAACACACAAATCTTTAAAAACCTTAAATCAAATTTTAAAAAATTATCAAAATCTTAAAAAAAATAATCGTGTAAATATTTAAGTTTCCAGACATTATTTAGTAGTTGTAAATGGTAACAGTTAATAATAAGGATGTTGTTGTACCACTCTGCGTGAATATCTGTCTTTCGAATGAGACGTTAAACTCTCTGTGGTCATTAAAAATCTCATGGCACTTCTCGGAAAAAAGAGTAACCCCCAGTGTCCTGGCCAAATTCTCTCCATTGCCCTTTACAAACCATAGCCTTCCAATCATCCCCATCCAATTGGCTCTATCACTGTCTCTCCACTCCACCAACAGCTAGTGTGTGGTGAGTGTACTGGCACCATTGTCCTGTGGCTGCCATCACAACATCCAATTATACGCTGCACACTGGTAGTGGTGTGGAGAGACCCCCTCCCACTCATGATTGTGAAGCGCTTTGGATGTATGGCCTTACACAATGCATGCGCTATATAAATGCACATTACATTACATAAGTATATGCATTATATTCAATAGAGTGCCAGCTCACACAAAGTATAACAATTTCAGTGTTTAATTGAAAAATAATCCCGGACGAGCCCCCATTAAACACCGAAATCTCAAAAAAAGTCAAAATGTTTTTTAGTTCTCTCAAAACACACATCACCTCAACAAATAAGAGCTTGCTTTCTTTGCTCATGAGTCATGACTTTATGCAGAATCATACTAGTTTGTCAAATTGTGACATAGATGTTTGCGCAAGTAATCATTGGTCAGGTCTGAAGTAATTTCTCAATTAAACAAACAGAATCACTTTTGTAACTTTGAAGCTCTTAAACTCGCACAAACATATCCAATACACACTTAATCAAAATCAAAATATCGCACAGCATCATTTTTTATGGTTTATTGAAAGCTAATATGTAAATAATGTGCAGCTTTATTTACAGCCGGGAAATCTTGCAGTTGAATTGTGAAAGATGTCAAGAACAGTTCAACATTTCCTGTGTAGAAATGCAGTTTCTATCATGATCTGACCTCCATCTTACCCTTCAGCTCGGTGATCTTGCGTAATCTGTGATAGCGGAGGCATGTCGTGTGATCAGCGTGTGTGTTTATGGTTTGTCTGAGTGTTTGTTTGTGAAGGGCTGGTGCTGTGTGTCTGTTATAGAGGTTAAGGTGCAGAGTTGACCCGTATGTGCATGTGTGTGTCTGTGTGTGTTGTTGAGATGACTCATGTGCTGCTGAGTGATTCAAGATCACCTGTTCTTCTGTATATAAACACGTGCTCTCTCTCTCTTTCTTTCTCTCACACACTTTCACCCTGTTTCTCATGACCTTTTCCTGTCTGCCGTCCATCTCTATGTCTGTGTTTCTCATGTGTGTTTCTTAGTCACTGCTACTGCTACATTGTAAAAATCTCAGCCTTCATGATGTGTTTTTATAGAATGGGGTCCAAAAAGACCACAAGTAAAGATCTAGTATATGTATATGTACTGTATACAGGTGTATGTATGTATGTATGTATGTGTGCATGCATGTATGTATGTATGTATGTATGTATGTATGTATAAATTTATTTAGTTATTTATTTATTTATTTATTTATTTATTTATTTATTTATTAATCTGAAAGCAAAATTATAAATGTAAATGTTTAAATATATTAGTAAATATCCTGAATAAATACTGATTAATCTGAGTAATTATTTTACTTATTGGAATATGTACTTATAAATAGTATTACATTTAAATAATCACTAATAATTAAATATATTCAATAAATAAAAATTGATCAAAAAGTCCTGAATATAAAATAGTCTAAATTTGTAAATACATATGTGAGTCCTTGATGTAATTTGAAATGTAAATATTTGAATGAATATGAATAATTGTCTGATGAAAAATTTAAATAAGAATAAATCCTGAGTATTGTTTGATAATGAATCTGAATTAATACGTCTAAAACATAATTATCTAATTAAATAATTAAGGACAATGAAATAAGGAATATATATATATATATATATATATATAGATATATAGAGAGAGAGAGAGAGAGAGAGAGAGAGAGAGAGGCAAATAAATAAACATAACTAATCAATATAAATTAAATTCTTTGCATTTGTAGTTACAAAACATTATAAATAATTGGAAATAAATAACAAATATTAATCTGATATAAAATAATAATATAATAATTATAAATATATAATAATTCCTCTGAATAAATTATTCTAAAAATGAAAACCAATTACCTAATTGCATTTGCATTTGCAAATAAGTAAATATGTTGAATATATATTCATAAACCTCTAGAAAGAATTAAATTAAATGTTAAGAAAAAATAATAAGAAGTCAAATTCCAGAAATGCAAATAAATATACAGAAATATATATATAAGAATACATAATAATTAATCTAAAATAAATATACATCAGAAATTCGAAATTCCTATAAACAAAAAAATCTTATCAACACTAAAATGTTTATGTAGTTACAAAAATGAATAAATAATTAAATTAAAAGTAATAAATAAAAATATAAAATATATTAAATTAAAAAAAAAATCTTTAGAGAATAATCTGATCCATAATATGAATAATATAAAAAATAAAGCTCTTGGATCTTATGTAGTCAGAAATCATCATTTAGTATATATACATGTGTGTATGTGTTTATTTCAGTGAAAGAGGAGGATGAAGACGGCAGCGAGCGAGTGTGTGACACCCTGCTGATGTGCATCATTACAGTCCTGAACCACGGCCTGAGAAACGGAGGAGGAATCGCTGATGTTCTGCGCAAGCTTTCCAAAGAGGTGAACACCATATCATCAATACACTCCGACATGAAATACACTGACAAATCCTCTCCAGCGCCACCAATACTGCCAAAATAATCCATGTTTAAGTGGATCTGCAGTGGAATCTGTAGGCATCCGTATACCATGCTTTTATAGAGCCTGCATCCATTTATACGTTCTATACACATTTATCTATAGGCTTTAAGAGTCACATCCACTTCAAAGACTCTTTGTTTGAGGCTATTTTGGAGGGATGACTGAAAACTTGCAATCAATAATTAGATCATAAAATTAAATTAGCTACAGTAAAATTTTTAATTATATATTTATATATATATATATATATATATATGTGTGTGTGTGTGTGTGTGTGTGTGTGTGTGTATATATAATAAATATAATTTATTTATTGTTAACTTTATTTACAAAATTTGTTAACAATAAAATACATAAAATAATAATAATAATAATAATTATTATTATTATTATTCATTCATTCATTCATTTTCTTGTCGGCTTAGTCCCTTTATTAATCCGGGGTTGCCACAGCGGAATGAACCGCCAACTTATCCAGCATTTGTTTTACGCAGCGGATGCCCTTCCAGCCACAACCCATCTCTGGGAAACATCCATACATTCTCATTCACACACATACACTACGGACAATTTAGCTTACCCAATTCACCTGTACCGCATGTCTTTGGACTGTGGGGGAAACCGGAGCACCCGGAGGAAACCCACGCAACCACGGGGAGAACATGCAAACTCCACACAGAAATGCCAACTCACCCAGGCGAGGATCGAACCAGCGACCTTCTTGCTGTGAGGCGAACGCGCTACTCACTACGCCACCGTGGCGCCCTTATTATTATTATTATTATTATATAATAAAACAACTCCTTGTACCCCAAATTTTTCACAAAGTATTTTCAAGCTTTTATTTTATATTTTATTATTTATTTATATTTTAATTTATTATTAAGTATTTTATTCTATTATTAAGAAGCTCATTTATTTATTTCATTTTATTTCATTTCATTTTAATTTTCTTATAAAAGAGACTATTTTGTTTCAATGGTTTCGTACCCAAAATTGTTAACAAAATATTTTTTGTTTTGTTTTTTGTTTTTGTTTTGTTATTATTTTGATTAAATGTTTTTAAAAACACTTCATTGTATTCAGTTTTCTAAACACTTCATTGATCGTTTCAATTTGAAACCGATAACTCTCACAAAGTATCATGGGATATTGTAAAACGGTGGACAAAGTCAAACCTTCCTCTGACTGTGTGTATACAGGAGCCCATGTTCCCGGCGCGGGTGGTGTATGACCTGCTGTTCTTCTTCATCGTCATCATCATCGTGTTGAACCTCATCTTTGGTGTGATCATTGATACCTTCGCTGACCTGAGGAGTGAGAAACAGAGGAAGGAGGAAATTCTCAAGACCACCTGCTTCATTTGTGGTAAGTGTGGCACAAAGGGAGATTAGTATAACTAAACTATCATTTGCTGATAGAGGTTAGTCAATCATAACTAAGTAATTTGAGTAAATGCAGATATTTGGGAGAATGCTAAGTTGCTTCATTTTTTAGGACAATCAAATTATAGTAAATATTAATATACTCAATATGTAAAGCATAAAATAATGGTGAGTACTGTGGGAATATAAATTTATATAAACTAAAAAGTTATATTCTTTGGTTTTTAATTATCTTTCATTCAAAACTCTAGCTAGGGTGTGACAGACCTTAAAATCTTTTGGTTCCTAAGCACTGGCTGTGCCAAAGTGATGCAAATGCTATGGGCATGGTCGATGGTGCCTTTGTCTTCAGGTGATACTTTCAGGCCAAATAAATCCTTTTGCTGATAAAGCTGTGTGGTCAGTGGCTTGGCAAGTATATTCACCTACCTATCTACTTCATTTACATCACTGATCATCAACTGATGACCCGGCACGCGACTGAATTCCAAAGTTGCGAGGATCAAAAAGAAAATAGTGGTTCACACTATTAAAGCAACTAAAACGACTTGTCAGATTAACCACCATTTATGACTATTTTTAGGCTACATGCCGAAATAAGGACAGACTCAGATAGACTATAGGGCGTTAAGCATTTATTGTTTCAAACAGGTTTTAGCGTAAGTGAAGACCGGGTGGGGTGTAGGCAGAGTGCACGCGACGTGTGTGGTGAAGAGCAAGGAGGGATGCAGTGGAGAAGGGTGCGCGACTTATTTGAGGAGCGGGAGGGAGACGCGCAATTTCCGGGAGATTATCGTTCGTTTGCGGGCATCCGGGAGTCTCTTTGCATTTGCGGGAGACTTGGGATGTCTGCATCAGGACTAAAAACAGGAGGAAAAACAATCTGCTAAACTTAAAATAGCATGGTAAATAAATAACCTGGTACCAGAACAAAACTAAATAATCACAATTTATTTTCGCACATCAAACGAAACGTTAAGTGGGCTTGAATTCAAATCACAATGCTGAAATGGGCTACTCACAGTGCTTAATCAATGGTTGAAGTTACATTTTCTCTTGTTGACTTAGCCTAATTGAGTTGAGGCAAAATTTTTATCACTCCTAGTGTTTGATTGTGGTATAAATGATGGGAGCCTGAATCAAATGCCTTCAGTTTTGTAATGAAATAGAAAAAGTATAAACATTAAACATAATGTTAAGCCAAAATTAGATTTTTATTCGATTTTCTTTTGGGGGGTCCGGCCCCCAAGGAGACTGGTAAAACTCTGGCCCTCTGACAAGTATAGTTGATGACCCCTAATTTACATGCTTTGTTTAGCCATCTCCACCTAGCCACTCCCTCCTCCTTAAACATATTATAGACTCATTTTAGACTTGTTTCCAGATTTGTGATAAACTTGCAGATGTGACAGACTGCAAGAGACTCCAGTAGGCTGGAAGACGTTGTATGACTGCAGATTAACCCAACACGTCTCAATAAAGGAATTCTTCTGCTTATTTCGAATCTCCTGGACTGGGTTCCCTCTTCATTTAATTATTTTTACAACAGTACTAGTATTTAGAATATATGTATTATGTATATATGTACAATTGAAGTCAGAATTATTAGTCCTCACGTTAAATTTGAATTCTTTTATATTTTTCCTCAATTTCTGTTTAACAGAGATTTTTTTTAGCACATTTCTAAACATGAAAGTTTTATGAACTAATTTCTAATAACTGATTACTTTTATCTTTGCCATGATGACAGTACATAATATTTTATTTAGATATTTATAAAAATACTACTATTCAGCTTGAAATGCAATTTAAAGGCTTAACTAGGTTAATTAGACAAGTTAGGTTAATTAGGCAAGTCATTGTATAACAGTGGTTTGTTCTGTTGACAATTGAAATTTATTACTTAAGGGGGCTAATAATATTGAATATGAAAATAATAATATTAAATAATGGTTTAAAAAAAATTATAAACTGCTTTTATTTTAGCCGAAATAAAACAAATCAGACTTTCTCCAGAAGAAAAAAATATTATGGGAAATACTGTGGAAAAAGTCTGTTAAACATCATTTGGGAAATATTTGTAAATGTAACACAGGACGGCTAATAATAACTGTATGTATGTATGTATAAAACTGCTAATTTACTATGTAATTAAATATAATAATAGATAAAATACTTAAACATACAGCAAATAATCTGAAAAGATACATACAAGTTCAGAAGTAGTAATAAATTAATAATAATACATTTTATCTGAGGCACATTTCAAACCACTCAAGGTCATAGTACATAACAATAAATAAACCATAAATAAGCAGCAGTTACAAAATAACACCAATAAAATAACACAATCAGATTATAAAACCATAATCATTTAAGATAAGCTAATCTAATTAAGTGGGTTTTCAGTTGAGCTTCTAAATTGGGGTAACGAATCCAAGTCCCGCAAGTTAGCTGAGAGAGAATTCCAAAGATGAGGAGCAGAACGGTTAACATCTCTGTGACCCAAAGTGGTTAAAGCAGGTGTGTGGAAGAAAAAGAAGGGTTCGAGAGGGAATGTAAGGATAAAAGAGGTCTGAGAGGTCATGTGGAACCTGCTTCTGGGGTGTTTTATATGTGATCTGGAGAATCTTAAACTCCATACGAAATTTGATGGGAGAATTGGTATAACATGTTGCATGGACTGGGTTATGATACGGGTAGGAGAATTCTGAATCAGCTGAAGTTTTTGAAGAGATTTATGTGGTAAACCATATAGAGTAGCATTACAGTAGTCAATGCAGGTAGTGCGTATGATCTATGGAAGTTTTCCAGGAAAAATAACTATACAGAAGGGTGCCAGGAGATGGGTGTGAAATACGGAAGACTCCCAGGAAAAAAGAGAGTGTTGGCAGGTATGGTGGACTGAGAGATGAATGTGGGCGTGCAATGTTATGAAGATGAAAGTAATAAGATTGAGTTATCCTATTAATGTCTGTTTCGAAGGGGGTGCTGTCTAAGGTTCAAACCTGAGGCAAAGGAGAAACAGAGGAGCTATCAATAAATTAAGTGAAATAACAGGACCTGGAAAGACTGGAGTTAGTTCCTATAGGGAGAACTTATTGAGAACTTAAACATTGAGGTTATGCAAATTTGCAGAAAGACTTTTTGAATTTGGTGGCAACAATTAGTAAGATATTCTGTAGTTTGTAAATGGCTATTATACAAATGTAATAACATAAGGTTATTAGTATACAAATAATCATAGTTTGGTTTGAACTAGTTTGTACTTTACTACCATCAACACCAGTTATGATTATAAATGTTCATTATTAATGAACTTTTTTATCTTTTCAGTTTTTGCCTTTTAATTTGATTTTGCCTATACAGCTTTATTATTTATTTTTATTTTGGAATATGTTAAATTAAATAAATGTGAGAAATATTTTCTTGATAAATAGCTGAAATAAAAGACCTTTAGTATTATTATTTTTTAATTGGTTTGACTTTCACATCTCTAATGTATTTAATATGTGTCTTGATTGATTATTGATTGTTTTGTTTTAAAAAATAAATATCCTCTCCCGAAAAAACAGCAGACTGAGCAACAGCTTTTTCCCCAGAGCGGTCTCCCTTCTGAACTCTGCCCCATTGACTCTTTCGACTCTCTTCATAGACCCCCCACTCTCCTCATAACTTATACTCCACATAAACACTGCACTATTTAACATTTTCACAATTAAAATTCTACATGTTTATTTCACTTTGTTGCGCTAATTCACCTTGAATTGTACATATCCACTGCACAGATACATTTGTAATTGTGTTCATATCTATCTGCATATCTCCGATTATTAAGAGCACCCTGTACATATATTCATATTGTAAATCTCTGTTCATAGTTAATATAACCTGTATATAATGTTCATAGTACATCCACCTGTAAATAATACCCATAGTTTGTCTATTATTGCGCTTTATAATTTATACCTATATCCTGCACTTGCTGCTGTTGCACTCCTTGTTAGACCTAAGCTGCATTTTGTTGCCTTGTACCTGTACATGTGTAATGACAATAAAGTTCAATCTAGTCTATATATATATATAGAAAAAAATAAGAAATATATATTTACTATATAAGAAAAAAATGTACATAGCTATAATAGTCATGCTTTAAAGTTATAATACCACAAATTCTTATTCATAAGGGTCAGACTGAGGTCAAACAAGGTCTAGCAGAACTTACTTTGTCAGTATTTATGCAAAAAAAGTGTAGAATATACCACGTTTATGGAGCGCTCGTTCCAGCATCTGCTCTGCATTGGTTTGTAAGTGGCCGCTGGTGCGACTCTAAGCGGATGTCATGCCCTGTCACATCCTGTTACTATCACTGCCTTTCAGTTTGTAGATGAGCTCTGTGACGGGCCTTTTCTATTTGATGGATTCAGCTATGATCATGCTGACATTTACTTCACTAAAGAGGACCTAAAGTCTGTGTTGAAGAACAGATGTGAGGGAATGTTTTATAGTGACTGTAAACAGTAGAATACCATCAGTAAATGATTTTGATAGACAGAATGAGCCCTTTCTTTGACGATCCACTCTTTTTTTATTTCTGATTATCTTCAGGACTTGAGAGGGACAAGTTTGATAACAAGACCGTCTCGTTTGAGGAGCACATCAAATCGGAGCACAACATGTGGCACTATTTGTACTTCCTGGTTTTGGTGAAGGTGAAGGACCCCACTGAATACACAGGGCCTGAGAGCTACGTGGCACAGATGATCAAGGTTAGTGGCCATTAAAATGTACGTGTAACTACCTTTACATCTTGTTCTAACTGCATGTGGCACGATGCTGCAACATGGGATAAAATCTTTTCCATTTTAAAGGGTTAGTTCTCTCAAAAATTAAAATTTACTCTGTTTAATCGCCCTCAAGTGGTTCCAAACTTTTATGAGGATCTTTCTTCTGTTGGACACAAAAAAAGATAGTTTGAAAAATGTTGGAAACCTGAAACTGTTGGCATTCATTAATTTATTCATTTTCTTTTCGGCTTAATCCCGTTATTAATCCGGGGACGCCACAGCGGAATGAACCGCCAACTTATCCAGAACATGTTTTATGCAGCGGATGCCCTTCCAGCTGCAACCCATCTCTGGGAAATATCTATACACACTCATTTACACTCATACACTACGGACAATTTAGCCTACCTAATTCACCTATACTGCATGTCTTTGGACTGTGGGGGAAACCGGAGCACACAGAGGAAATCCACGCGAATGCAAGGAGAACATGCAAACACAGAAACGCCAACTGACCCAGCCAAGGCTCAAACCAGTGACCTTCTTGCTGTGAGGCAACAGCACTACCTATTGCGCCACTGCATCGCCACTGTTGGCATTCATAGTAGCAAAACATGTAGTAGACTACATGAAATTAATATTTTAGAAACAGTTTCTATTTCTGTGATGTCACGGCTGAGCAACAGCATAAACTACTATGACAATAGCTGATTATGTAGTAGTAATAATAATAATAATAATACGGAATATAATAATAATAACAACGAAAGGGAATAGTTTACCTCAAATCTTGAAAATGAAATGACTAGAAAACATAGAGTTTAAATATAAATGTTAGAACTAACTCAATGCAAACCAACAACATCAGTCACTCAGCTTGTTCTTTAAATGTAAATGAGGTTTACTATATATTAATTAGTTTAAAAACCTGTCAATTTTGTTGCACTATTATGCTTCTGAATGAATGGTATTGAAATGTTTCTGTTCTGTCACATAGGATGCGGACCGCCAAATTGCTTGTTGCTGGAAACTTGTTATGTTGTGTTGCTAGTACACAGTGTTAGATGGAAAACATGTGGGGAATTGACGTCATACATCAATTGACCAGTTACTGTAATTAATTACAAATGCTAGAAATTTAGTTTTGACGTTTTATGACATAATGCAGTGAAATTTAAACATTTCAAATGTCTACATAGGTTTTTTTTGGAAGGATGTAAGAAATAGTAAAGGTACAGTAATTGCAACGTTTTGTCTCAAATTTCCATAACTGGTATATATCTCACATTTCAGCTTTTCTAAATCAAAATTGTGTTTTCTGCAGTTACATATATTTATCTCACATTTTCCTACAGTTAAGACTATTTCTAGCAATTTGCATATTTATATCTCACAATAATTTTGACGTTTTTCCTAACAATTCGGGCTTAATTTGGTGTTTTATATGCTGTTTCACAATTGTAACTTTATTTCTTCCCATCCTGACTTTGGCCAAATATTAGCCAGTTTATTACCTTACTTTAGTAAGCATGTTTTTGGATTCAGTATAAATCTACAGATCTTTCTGCAGGATTCTTTACAACCAAATTTGATGAATTCCTTCTGATGTTACACTGAGTTCTGTTATTACTATATTAAAGATCCCTTGAATTTAAAATAAAGTTTTTTTTTTTTGTTTTGTTTTTTTATTATTTCAATTCATTGTGTTTGTCATAAGGATATTTATAAGATCATGTGCTCCAAAACAGTGGCAAAATTCACATTTAGAACAATAAACATGGCGCCACGGTGGCGTAGTGAGTAGCACGTTCGCCTCACAGCAAGAAGGTCAATGGTTCGAGCCCCGGCTGGGTAAGTTGGGATTTCTGTGTGGAGTTTGCATGTTCTCCCTGTGGTTGCGTGGGTTTCATCCGGGCACTCCGATTTCCTATAGGTGAATTATGTAGGCTAAATTGTCCTTAGTGTATGTGTGTGAATGAGTGTGTATGGATGTTTCCTAGAGATGGGTTGCAGCTGGAAGGGCATTCGCTGCTTGAAACATATGCTGGATAAATTGGTGGTTAATTCCACTGTGGCGACCCCAGATTAATAAAGGGACTAAGCTAACAAGAAAATGAATGAATGAACAATAAACATCTACTTAAATGGATCAGCAGTTTTTTACACCACCTCATACTTTAGTTTCTCAACAAGTCTTCCGACCAATCAAAAGCTCTATGGCATCTGACATTTCGCCCCTTCAAAATGTTTCTCATTTGATTGTCGTTTGATGTGGTTGATGTTAATCTTTCTCACTGGCAGGGCTGTAAAAAAAACAGAGTGTAAAAAATTGGGGTGTAGTATCTGTGACTTCACCAATAGGTTTCTGAAGAGCACAAATAAAGCTAAAAGTGGACGTGGCCAATCATCATCATTTTGTTTACGTGTCATCAGGTTTTTCTTCATTACCTGTGAATCGTTTGTGTTCTGACCACATGTGCTTGGTTGTATACTATATCAATAAAGTGTTCATTGTGTTTAGTCTTTTAAACACACTGTTGTAATGCATTGAGCCCTAATCATTGTTCTTATGACATTCTTATGATGAGGAAAATGCTAATTACTTCCAAATACTTCAAATATTGTCTGTGTTAGTAAATGCAAGGCCGTTTATGAAATCCAGACATAACACTGTATGACATTTTAGACGACATTCTTTAGCCTACAGCTAATCAATCTGTCAAATTCTGGAGTGCATTCAAGTTCTAAATAAAATGATAAATGATAATTAAGTTCTCTTAAATAAAACAAATACATTTATATAGTATATAAGTATATGATTTCAATAGAAATAAATAATTCCAAAAGGCAATTGGCTGTGTCAAGCTACATAAAACAAAACAAAACAAAAATACGACATAAATGCAGAGTTCAGTGGCTAATCAGCTGAGATGACGTGACGACAAGCAGCGAGACCTAGCTGTCACTCAAACTGCCACGCCCTTAATTTTGCAGACTTAATATAAATGAAACTAATGAGTTACAAAAAAATTCACCCCCTCACAGTTGTCATGAAGGGTAATATTAGGTATATGCACCAAAATCATCTTTTGTACCAGGCTGTAAACATGCTTTTATCAGGTGTAAATTTGGCCAGTTTAGCATTGCTGTCAGTGAACATCTGGTGTTTCTGGAGCCAGACTCCAAAGGCCAATCGATGAATTGCAGTTTCAGTTACTTTCATATTGCCTTCACGAGGGAGAGCGGGAAGGTTGTTGCTTGGACAAAAACCAAACTATTTTTTTTTAAAAGGTAAAAGCTAATATATGCCCTGCCCAGTCTTCATGAGATTACATCAGGCGTCGAATAAAAAATGCACATTTCAAAGCACTTCACAGGACCTTTAACTAATTACTGAGTGTTGCCACAAACACGAGGGCCCTCATTAAAGCTGAGATGGGGGAGATGAGACACCAGTGACGCATAACTAAAGCTTGTTTAGTTTCACCAGCATTTGTTCCATCCTGCATAAGGATTTTCAGCTGTTGTAGTATAGCAGGAGGCAAGAAACACCAACTGAATGCAAAGTGAAGCCTTTGAAAGATGTAAACTTTGTAGAGCAACCAAAAAGTCTAAATTCTGATGCAACGTTGCAGTTGTGAGTTGATCACGCAGAATTGCAGGATAAAGAAAATAATTACTCATAATTCCAGGATAAGATCTTCTAATTATGAATTATTGTCTTGCAGTTATGACATTTTTTGTCTGAAATTTACAACATTATTTTTCATAGTTGGTTATGTATAGGCTTTTTCAACATTTTAATTTTATTTCTCTCATTTCTGGTGTTCAATTGTTTTGTTATGAGCTGTTTAATAATTTTGCATATGCATGTTGCAAGATTTTATTCAGCAGTTTTTGTTATTTCACAAATGTAACTTTTTTTTCTCACAATTGTGACTTTTTCACAGTTGGCCACTTTATTAGATACACCTTACTAGTACCAGGTTGGACCCCCTTTCGCCTTCACTACAGCCTTAATCCTTTGAGGCATAGATTATATTCCTCAGAGATTTTGGTCCATATTGACCTGAACCGTTGAATGCTTTAATGTTGCTGATGCCAGATTCTGACCCTACCATCCAAATGTTGCAGCAGAAATCAGTCTCATCAGACCAGGCAACATTTTTCCACTCCTCTATTGTCCAATTTAAGTGAGCCTGTGCGAAATTTAGCCTCAGTTTCCTGTTCTTAGCTGACAGGCACCCAGTGTGGTCTTCTGCTACTGTAGCCTATCCTTTTCAAGGTTGGACGTGTTGTGAGCTCAGAGATGCTCTTCTGCATACCTTGATTGTATCAAGTGGTTTTTTGAGTTACTGTTTTCTTTCTATTAGCTCGGACCAGTCTGGCCATTGTCCTCTGACTTCTTGCATCAACAAGGCATTTGCCATGCCACATTCAATGTCACTTAAATCACCTTTCTCTCCCATTCTGGTGCTCGGTTTGAACTTCAGCAGATCCTCTTGACCATGTCTACATGCCTAAATGCATTGATTTGCTGTACCTAAAAAAGTGGCCAGTGAGTGCATATATAAAAATAAAATAAAAATAACTTTATTTCTCTTAATTTTGAGAATTTTGAGTCTTTTTTTGAGTAGCTCTGATTATGTAGTAATATTGTAGTACTAGTTTATAACTTGAATTTGTGAAATGCAGAAGATAAAGAAAAGCCAGAACTGCTAGATGCAGAGTATCCTCACTTCCAAATAAACCATCTCACAATTTTATCTTTTGTCTAAATTCTGACTTTATTTCTTGTAGTTGGAGGTGTACATGATGTTTTGGTAACACTTTATTTTGATGGTCCATTTGAGTATCAGTTGACTGTCTGCTTAACATCTCTTGATACTGACGTTTAACAGTCCTTCATCAGACATTTAATAATAATAATAATAATTCCTTACATTTATATAGCGCTTTTCTGGGCACTCAAAGCGCTTTACACAATGGGGGGGATCTCCTCATCCACCACCAGTGTGCAGCATCCACCTGGATGACGCGACGGCAGCCATTATGCGCCAGACCGCACACCACACACCAGCTGATTGGTGGAGAGGAGACAGAGTGATGAAGCCAATTGTGACATGGGGATGATTAGGAGGCCATGATGGACAGAGGCCAGTGGGCAGGTTTTGGCCAGGATGCCGGGGTTAAACCCCTACTCTTTTTCGAAGGACATCCTGGGATTTTTAATGACCACAGAGAGTCAGGACCTCGGTTTAACGTCTCATCCGAAAGACGGCGCTCACTGAGCAGTATAGAGTCCCCGTCACTATACTGGGGCGTTAGGACCCACACAGACCGCAGGTTGGGCGCCCCCTGCTGGCCTCACTAACACCACTTCCGGCAGCAACCTAGCTTTCCCATGTGGTCTCCCATCCATTTAACTGACTATAAGTAACTTTGCAAGTACATGTCAACTTACTAACCCTAACCCCAATCCCAACCTAACAGTCTACTTATAATCTAATGAGAATTAGTTGGCATGTGGATGTCATGTAACTTAAATTCAACAAACGGACCATCAAAATAAAGTGTGACCGATGTTTTGGGTTTTTTTTTTTTGCAATTCAATCGTTATTTCTGGCAGTTCTCAAATAAAAACACTCTGAATTCAGTCTAAATCCACAGTTCTTTCTGCAAGATTCTGCTCGCTCCGAATCCATGAAGCCCTATTAGTACTATATTAACTAATTACTGTGTGTTGCCACAAACACGAGGGCCCTCATTAAAGCTGAGATGGGGGAGCTGAGACACCAGCCACGCATAACTAACACTCATTTAGTTTCACCATCTTACATAAGGAGTTTCTTCTTTTATAGTATAGCAGGAGGCAGGAAACGCCAACTGAATGCAAAAGACTACAGTCTGGCTTTTAAAATGTTGACTGTGTGTATGTTTGTGTGCGTGTGCGTGTGTGTGTGTGTGTGTGTGTGTCTCTGCAGTCACCTGAAAAAAACAGATAATGCAACTCTCTGCAAACACAACTCACCCTTATGCTTAAAAGAGAAAACACCGCAAGATACTTATCAGTGGACGCAGCATTGAGTTTGAAGTGCAAGTTTACGTTGAGGCAGGTGTGTGTGTGTGTGTGTGATTATTACTCAGACTGCTGCATAGAGAGTGTGTGAGCAGGTACTGCAGCAGTCACAGCATTGTTATGTAACCCATCTCAAGTGGCCTGTTATTAGCTCAGCCTATCCTCACACGTGCGCTCCTGTCCCACACACACACACCTGCGACGCCACTCATTATCACACAGTGAGTCAGGCTTCTCCTTCGCAACACCGTTGTCATGCATCATCGACGCAAATGAAAAAAAAAAACATCCTCCAGACTTGTGATCAATGCAAGTTCAGAGTTCATGCATTCAGTGTTGGATCTCTCGCAGCTGGGCATCTTGGTGTGTGTAGGTTGTTTGAGTGTGTGTATAGGATGTGAGATGTGTGTGCGCATGTGTCTGAAATATCAGCACACAGATGTATATAATGACATGGGTATGACAAGGGTATTACAAGGTCATTGCTAATGTCCCCATTTTATTAATCATACTGAATACTTATAAATCAAACAGAATAAGTCCCCCTCCCCACCCCCCCGAAAGAGTAAGGGGTAGTTTTAAGGGTAGTGTTGAGTGTAGGGTTTGGGTAGGGTTAGCGCAAGTAGTTTGTAGAGTATAAAAACAATGGAAACCTATGGAACGTCCCCACAATTCCCAATAACAAACATGTGTAGGTTGTCTCTCTCTATGTGTGTGTGAATGGATGACTGCGGGAGAGCGTGTGTCGCGGCCAGCCGTGCTAATCAAACTGATTATTGCAATCACGCTGCTATTTCCAGAGCCAGTTTGATGGCAGCGCTCTGAAACCGCCTTTCCATTACAAAACAGCAGCTTTATGATGATGTGAGACGAGAACACGTGATCCAGCCATTATTCTGTCTATCAGAAGGAGAGAAGGGCTTTAATGGTGCTTTAATGGCAGTTCAAGCAGCAAGTCTACAGCTGTGCGAATGTGCTGAAACGTGTTTGTGATTTCTTGCATATCTGGTGACGTATGTCCTGCCGTTTTGCATCTTAGTGGAATCAGTTGGCAATGGGAAATAAGGTGAAGTTGGCTTTTGATTGATTGTTCGGAAGCTGAGGCCGTTTTTAATGTTTGGTAAACGTTTTCTTGTGCTCACCAAGACTGTGTTTATGTGATGGAGTAAAAAATGTAATTTCATAAAATATTAAAACAAACTAAAATAACTGATTGCCATGCTGAATTGAAAATAGTTATTATTCCAATCTTCTGTGACATGACCTATTATATTATTCATTCATTTTCTTGTCGGCTTAGTCCCTTTATTAATCCGGGGTCGCCACAGCGGAATCAACCGCCAACTTATCCAGCATATTTTTACGCAGCGGATGCCCTTCCAGCCGCAACCCATCCCTGGGAAACATCCACACACACACACATTCACACTTATACACTATACGGACAATTTAGCTTACCCAATTCACCTGTACCACATGTCTTTGGACCTGTGGGGGAAACCGGAGCACCCGGAGGAAACCCACGCAACCACGGAGAGAACATGCAAACTCCACACAGAAATGCCAACTGACCCAGCCGGGGCTCGAACCAGCCACCTTCTTGCTGTGAGGCGAACGTGCTAACCACTAGGCCACCGTGGCGCCCCCTATTATATTATATTATATTATATTATATTATATTATATTTTATTTTATTTTATTTTATTTTATTTTATTTTATTTTATTTTA
>CAIGQQ010038153.1:2488726-2504080 GCA_903798035.1 Danio albolineatus
TTTTATTTTATTTTATTTTATTTTATTTTATTTTATTTTATTTTATTATATTATATTATATTATATTATATTATATTATATTATATTATATTATATTATATTATATTATATTATGTCGTTGTACTCTGGAGGAAACCAGTTTCACTGCAATAAACCCACGCCAAACACGGGGAGAACATGCAAACTCCACACAGAAATGCCAAATGACCTAGCTGGGACCAGCAACCGTCTTCCTGTGAGGCAACAGTGCTAATCACTGAGCCATGGTGTCTTTTATTTTATTTTATTTTATTTATTTTTATTTTATTTTATTAAATGTTTTTTTTTCATTTTATTAAATTTTTGTTTTGTTTTGTTTTGTTTATTTTTATTTTATTTATTTTTATTTATTTTTATTTTATATATATTTTATTTTTTATTTTATGTTATTTTATTTTATTTTATTTTATTTTACACAATATAAGTCTCAGTATATTACATTTCACGGATCCCAGACTTATAAATAAAATAAAATTAATGTGCTTCTGGAAATAAGCTATTACTTTGGTTTTTAGCTAACCCCTACTTAGATGTAAACAACTGAAATCTTATGGCAGTGTGTTCCCAAAAACTTAATAAATAATAAATTCAGTATATGTTAATGATTTCCCAGTGTGCATTTCTGATACAGCTAGCTGCCTTTATCACTGAACATTAAACGTTAATTAATCACAGATAATTTTATGATAAGTTATGATCAGTTGACTCTGACTAAACTTCGCTAGCTGTGGCCTGTGTTTCATGAGAAAGATAAAAACAATGTTGTTTTCATGTTTGGTTTTTGTCCTGAGGTTGTAGCTTTACAGAAAAATGGGCCGCTTCATGAGGCGCATCGTCACAATCTCTCCTCTGTTCCTCTGTCCTCACTTCACCTTAGTTTTCCCACTTCATTCAATGCTTTCTCAGATGTTTTATAAAGCACCATGCCCTGAAACCAATTAACAGCAATTTACTCCAAATCCCGATTTTTCCCTTTTTCCTATGCTAGATCCCATCGAAACCTCAAGCGAAGACAAATTGCTCTTTTTCTCCAGCGAGATAAAGACTTTCTGTTCAGATTTTGATATGAAAATGCACTTGACCTTGTTCATGTGCCTGCTTCTCAGAACAGTGGTGTGTTTATTCAGTGTGTTTTTCTTGGAAAGCTCCGATCCTTATTGTATGACGGAAAAGCGCTGTGTGTTTCGGAGTGTGAATGTGCTCGTGCCCGGGTGTGTCACCTCGTGAGTGAGTGAGTGTGTGTTGTTTGATTGTGATTGTGTAAGGGAAGGCAGTTTTTTTCCCACCTCTAAACATATCCTGGAACTCTTGAGTGCACCTTGCAGCTCCTGTCAGGCTGACTGTGAAAAGCACCTTACATAACTGCTGTGATGAGACACCCTTCTTATCTCACACACACCCCAGACTACATATGCACACACACTAATCACAAACACACTGCACAGAGGAAGATATCTTGTACGTGAGCTACTGTGTGGGCATACTCACTTTACAAACATAATGACTCACTGTTATTATCAAAAATACAAAAAAAAGCAACTTCCGGTTTCTAGAATTATCTTTGCATCCTGGTGGTTGAGTTGTCTAGTTATTCAGCACTGGCGCATATTCATATGAACTGTCTGACTTCTGTGTGTTGTGCTGTTGACTTCTTTGAACATTATGCATGATTAATCTTAGAATATTCTGCATTTTTTTAATTAATTCAGTGGACTGGAGTAAATAACATTTCTCCTGATATTATAGTTAGCAAACCTAAACAGACTGTTTCAAGACATGATATTTTATAAACAAATTTTTGGGTGGAGCATACAAAGATGTTTTGACAAGGCTAATTTACCTTTAACAGTCATACTATTATCCAATCAGCATAGGACTTGTGTAAATGATGCTATATCCCCACTGCTCCTATAGAGAACTAGTTTGTTACACATCCCATTCAACGCATTTTGTTTTGTTTTGATTTTGGACTGATATAGGCTGTGAAATAGCAAAATCTTTTAGCTAGGTGAATGTTAGCAATCGTTTACGTATATGCTCACCGGCCACTTTATCAGGTACACCTTACTAGTAACAGGTTGGACGCTATTTGCCTTCAGAACTGCCTTAATTCTTTGTGGCGTAAAGTCAACAAGGTGCTGGAATTATTCCACAGAGATGTTGGTCTATAGTGGCATGATAGTATCATGGAGTTGCTGCAAATTTGTCGGCTGCATGTCAATGATGCATATCTCCCGTTCCACCACATCCCAAAGGTGCTCTATTGGATTGAGTTCTGGTGTCTGTGGAGACCATTTGAGTACACTGAACTCATTGTCTTGTTCAAGAAGCCAGTCTAAGATGATTTGCGCTTTGACATGGCGTGTAATCCTGCTGGAAGTAGCCATCAGAAGATGGGTGCACTGTGGTCATAAAGGGATGGACATGGTCAGCTACAATACTTATATCCCCCACACCATTACACCACCACCACCAGTCTGAATCGTTGATACAAGGCAAGATGGATCCATGCTTTTATGTTGTTGATGCCAAATTCTGACCCTACCATCCGAATGTCGTAGCAGAAACAGAGACTCATCAGACTAGGCAATGTTTTTCCAATGTTCTATTGTCCAATTTTGGTGAGCCCGTGAGAATCGTTGCCTCAGTTTCCTGACAGGCACCCGGTGTGGTCTTCTGCTGCTGTAGCCCGTCCGCCTTAAGGCTTGACGTGTTGTGCATTCAGAGATGCTCTTCTGCATACCTCGGTTGTAACGAGTGGTTATTTGAGTTACTGTTGCCTTTCTGTCAGCTCGAACCAGTCTGGCCATTCTCCTCTGACTTCTGGCATCAACAAGGCATTTGCGTCCACAGAACTGCCTCTCACATCAGTTTTGCAGAGCGCAGCTGATGGTTGTTTAGTAACGAAAGACACAAGCGCAAGCTCATAAACGCATTAAAAATGGTTGAGCCATGCTGAATCAAGCAACAAAACAACTGAAGTGCTTAAAATGATATGCAAACTAGGTTTTTGAATTTAATAACGCAAACCAGTTTCTTGCTAGTAGAGTTTTGATGGACAAGCATTGTTATCAAGGTAAGGATGATTGGCTAAACATGCAGGGGTCATAGATTAAGCACTTTTGAGTCCATTATTATGAATGAAAGGCACATGGTGAAGCAATGTGTAAGCACATATGAAACAAACCGTTTATTTACACTCTCAAAACACTGACGGCAAGTTGTATTTATAGTATGTACAGATACATTTCAGTGAATTTACGTTGTTTCCACACACATTTAGGATAATGTTCTCATTTGTAATGTCATGTTTCTATGTTTAGAACTTCTGAATGGATGTACTGTACCATACTCTAGGTTTACTGCCAACTCGAGGCTGCTTTGACTTTTTGACACCTTGACTTGTTGAAATATAAACACGATTAAAAAAAAACACGGTGAATTCAGAATTTGTTTGTGTGTTTTCGTGTGTATACATTTTTTTTAGTTTTTAGATGTTCTTTTTGGATGTTTTTTGTCCTTTTTGTCTTTTTGGAAAGATGTCTGTTTACTTAGTAGAAAAAGTTAGTAGAAAATGCATTTTGTACCAGAATATTTAGTCTACTCATACTAGACTAAACCAGTTGTCATTTTTTTCAGATCAGCTTTACATACAAATGTACATTTTTACTTCTGTTGGGTTGTTGAACAAATCTTTTAATGTTTTTTGTTATATTAATGACCTTTTCTGTAATATTTAATTGTGTAAACACTGCTGCCACAAGCAAGAGAGGAACGTTTTTTCATCACATTGAAAATGTTTTATTGGAACCCTTAAATGCCAACAAATATCGACTGAATCAGAATAATCCATAGTTCCAAAACATTGTACATTTACAATTATTACATAAGTTTTGTCAATATTCCACATTATAAATCTTGGGCTTTACAATGCTTTTAGAGTTATTAGAAATAAGCCAATCTCAATCTCATTCTCAGTCTCAAATAATACAGTCTCAATTGGAAGTAAAATCCATATAAAATGGTTCTGGTGTGTTAGGATATATAATGATAAACATCTGGACATAAATTAGAATTTGCAATGAATGTGAAAATGTTTTAGTTGACAAACAACAACAGAACCTGCTATTGTAGCTACCGCTGTACAAACTCAAAATACATGAATGTAATGTTCATTTTTTTTTGACTGCCTTGGTATAGCTAAAGTTAAACATCCTTCTGTAAAATAGTTTTCTTTGCTAGATATAGTAATTGGTGACAAACTAACTTCACAGTAAGTGTGCTATACAGTAAATTGTGATTTAAAAATTGACTTTAATTTTAATTAAACCGATGCAGCATAACACGCATAAGAGAATCTTTGGAAACAATTAAAATTCTTTCCGACCCCGGTTTTTTCAACAGCAGTGTACAGTATACTCCCCCCCCCCCCCCCATTACCCTTTTCTAACAGACTTGTGACCCAATTTTTGCAGCCCACCATGTGCCTCGGCTTTTTCGAGCGCCAGTTACTCATTGACAACACGCTGTGCTTTGGTGCGTTTCAGTCTTTGAGGCCTTTAACAGCAGCTGTTATGCAATAAAACTCTACTGCTGTACTTGTAGAGTGCGAGACTGTCAGAAGGGAAAACATCCTCCAAGAAGTTGTGTCGTTAAACTCTACAGCCATTAAAGACGGATTTGTAACACATTTAGATTTTTTTTTTGACAGAGAGTTACTGTCATACTTCAGACCACCTGCTGTTAGTTGGGTTGTCTGTACGTCTGTAATGTGCCTCAGTGTTTTGTGAGACTTGGTAATTATTTAGCTTATTTCCGTGTATTTATTTAGCAGATACTTGTATTAAAAATCTCTTGCTGATTATTAATTAAAAATGAAGAACAGGCATATTTTATTAAGGATGCAGTTAAGTGCTCAAAGAAGAGAGATATCTCTTTATTGTTGTCAGTGATTCAGCATTTCAGATGGGCTTTGAAAAACAATTTCACCCACTAAAATTTTTTATTTGTTCAAAATTTTTATTGGCCTTTTTAGAAAGCACATATAAACATATATAGTTTTCTTTTTTAACTATATAGGCGCAAAGTCTTCAGCTCATGGCGCAAAAGCATTAAGGGTTTGTCTGAATTGCTATTTTAAGGATGGAAAATACAGTCTGTGCCTGGGGCATGGTCTAACAGGGTTGTGCTTATTTTCTTGATGAGTTATGGGTGTGTTTTGAGCATAATGTGCATTAAACCAATCAAAGTCTCATCTTCAATTCCAGTTCAATTCAATTCGAGTCAGTTGCGCCATGGCACATTTGCTATTTACATGGTGGACTTTGTAAGTGGAAAACCTGAATGATTTGCTAGCGAAAAAACAGTTAAACAGACCATCTGCAGCACGAGGATAAAGAATGAGCCTCCTCCATTCGGCCTCTTTACTTTCTTTTTACTCTTTACTTTACTCCTTTACTTTCATGGAGTAAGGAAACGGTGTTGTGCGCACTGAACTGAAGACATCTCTTAGCCTACATATTTAATTTCGTTAAGCGCAAAGATTTGTTTCAAAATTAAAAATATACTAATTTCTAGCAAACGAATAAATTAACAATAATGATAAAGTATGGTAAAAAACTGAGTTATATCCAAACACACATCCTGTTCTTATGCCCCATATGGTGATGCATACGTCTCCAAAACCTGACAGGTGGACAAATCTAAATATGTTTTTTTTAAGTCAAATATAAATATGCATATAATAAATAGTACTGCTACTAATAATAACATTATAATAAAAATGCAAATTGTCATGAATAGATTAAAAAAGGCCCCCCGACCTGATGAAGGCATGGAGGCAGTGGTTTTTATTCATTTATTCATTTTCTTTTCGGCTTCGTCTCTTTATTAATCCGGGGTCGCCACAGCGGAATGAACCGCCAACTTATCCAGCATTTTGTTTTACGCAGCGGATGCCCTTCCAGCCACAACCCATCTCTGGGAAACACATCCATACATTGTCATTCACACACATACACTATGGACAATTTAGCCCACCCAATTGACCTGTACCGCATGTCTTTGGACTGTGGGGGAAACCGGAGCACCTGGAGGAAACCCACGCAACCACGGGGAGAACATGCAAACTCCACACAGAAATGCCAACTGGCCCAGCTGGGGATCGAACCAGCGACCTTCTTGCTGTGAGGCGAACGTGCTAACCACTAGGCCACCGTGGCGCCGCAGTGGTTTTTATATTGATGTAAAATATAATATTTTTGTAATATTTTAATCAATTTTTTTTTCATATCTAAAGATATTTGTTTATTGTTGTACATCCTGTGTGCAGTAAGTGTTTGAACCTGCATAGGCGCATAACTAACGTGCTTTGTAGCTTTTACTTGGTCAGCAGAGCGGTCAATTTCAGTTTCTCAGAATAACAATGCGTCAACAATGCACCTTAACACTCCTCCTTTTATAGACCGACACACCCATGAGTCCACAAAGTACCGCAATTTGATTTGCTATTTAAACAACGTTGTGCAAAACGTGAAATTTAGGATTGCCCTGGTCTGAAAATAGCAACAAGTCGCACCAAAACATATTGCGCCTTATTGCGCCAGATGTTTAATAGGGCCCATAAAGTTTGTTCATATTTTGTGAAAATCTCTTAAACCTCATTCACACTACGAGCGACTTGCAGTGGCAAAGCGACAAGTAACTGTTCAGTTCAACAGGGAATGAGCGACCTCCATCTACATCTACGATTGTTTTGAGGTTCTGCATATGCTATCTGTGAGCCACTTTTAGCCAGTAACTTCAATCTAGTTAGACTGATGGAGAATTTAGCCAATAGGTGCATAATCTTTCGAAATATGGTGACATTTATTCATCTATTGGACACGTTGTTGTTTTATTGCACTCTGTGCGCTGTCACTGGTTCAGTAAGCTGTCGATCATTATGTGACGCTGATGAGTTCAGCATTATTTGCAATTATTTTGTCATTTAAAATCTCTGTTCTTTTAGCTGTACATTTAATTATATCCTTGAAAATAAAAAGCGACCTCAAATTTTTGTGTAAATATACAGTCAACTCGCAAGTGTATGAATTATTTCGGGCTGGACAGTATATTGTGTTTCAATGATGTTATCTGCAAAACAGCTAAGAATATTTGCTGCATATTTTCGGGGGAGAAAAAATTAACATTGATTTGTTTTGTTTGGTTCAGGAGAAGAATCTGGACTGGTTTCCTCGAATGCGGGCCATGTCTCTGGTCAGCTCTGAGGGAGAGAGTGAGCAGAATGAGATCCGCTCGCTGCAGGAGAGGCTGGACACCACCGTGTCTCTCGTGGCTCAGCTGTCCAGTCAGTTGTCTGAGCTAAAAGAACAGGTAAAAGCAGTGTTTCTCCTCACGGGGCATCTGAAGTGTGCACTATTGAGTGGAAGTGCGTCATCAGCGGGGTGAGGGTGCGGTTCTGCTGCCCCGGGGTGATACGGATGTTCAGCGAATCGCTACCATCACCTGCCTGGCCCACATGTGATCCGCACAAACACTTTAACCCATTCACATGACACAGCGAATGGCAGAGCTCGGGATGACGTTAGAAAAAAAAAAATAGATGTTTGTTTGACTTCAGCGCTGAACTCGGGACATAGAAACTGCAAAGTCATTGAGAATCGGCACTGATCCAAACCAGTGAGTCGAAAAGAGTGGGACCAGAACTATTAAGCACACGGCGGTGCCTCTCACATCCTCCAGCTGCCAGTCACGAGGAGAGGCCTTACTGTAATTCTCCTGCTGGATGTTAAATAACTTATTAAAGTGATTTCTCCTCCGACAGCCAGGCCTAATTAAACAGATCCCCCTCACCTCTCAGCTCCAAGCCAGGCTCAGATCCAGTGAAATCCAAACTCGTCATGTGTTCAGGCAAACAGATTTGTTCTGATTCAGTGCAGAACAGATTGTTCCGTCCCTGTTTTCATGTTTCAACTTATGTTTGGTTGGTCTTCTTTTTTGTCTCAAACAGCCATGAGGTCAAATAGATATAGTATAGAAATAGTGCAGGCAGAAATGGAAATTCTGTCCTTCTCAGTTTTTTTTTTCTGTTGAGTGTATTTTGGGAAATCTGGCAGTGTTATTTGTTAAACTTTATTTAAAAGACATTTAAGAGTATTTTACTGTAAAACTGCATGGAATTTTTCGTTAGGTCTGTTACAGTTGGATACGGTTACAGTTGCATATAGAGTTAAGCAGTTTACTGCTTATCTATTGCAGTGTTTTACCATAGCATTTGTATCCACCTTATTTTTCAGGTAAGAGCAGGTGCAGCCAATGTAACTTAAATATATAAAGGTTTCCAGTCCAAATAAATTTCATGATTTTTTTAGCCCTACAAAACAGCTTATGTTGCAAACTCGTATTTTCTCATCATATTATTTTTATTTGAATGTTTGACCGATTGCTGCCGTTTTTTATTCCTAGTCAATTTTCCACAAGGCAGATGAATTGGAAGTTATAATACAATCATGTGTTATTTGTGTAAAAAAAAAGCCTATTTACTGAGTTACTTTAAGGAAAGTGATGCATACGTTACTTTTGCGTTGCTTGTTTTTAATAATAAATAAATAAACAAACACGTTTTTAATAATGTAAGGTGCTTTTACACAAAAAATTAAGTTCAGTGAATTGAATAAACCTCAGGCTGAACTAAAGAAAATAATAATAATAATAATAATTCCTTACATTAATATAGTCCTTTTCTGGACACTCAAAGCGCTTTTCCACATTTTTGGGGGGAATCTCTTGATTTACCACCGGTGTACATCATCCACCTGGATGACACGATGGCAGAAAATATTGCGCCAGACCACACCAGCTGATTGGTGAAGAGGAGACAGAGTGATGAAGCCAATTATGATATGGGGATGGTTAGGAGGCCATGATGGACAAAGGCCAGTGGGCAAATTTGGCTAGGATGCCGGGGTTAAACCCCTACTCTTTTTCAAAGGACTTGCTGGGATTTTTAACGACCACGCAGAGTCAGGACCTCAGTTAACATCTCATCCGAAAGACAGCGGTCACTGAGCAGTATAGAATCCCTATCAATATACTGGGGCGTTAGGACCCACACAGACCGCAGGTTGAGCACCCCTGCTGGTTGCACTAACACCACTTCTGGCAGCAACCTAGCTTTCCTATGTGGTCTCCCATCCAGGTACTGACCTGTGGGAGTTGCAGAGAGCTAGTTGCCGGTCAAATGTACATTCACGTCTGTACTCGAAATTTTCTGGATAACATGAAAAAAGGCAGTCATTAAAAGATCAACAAACAGTTCAACTTTCTTTAGCTATGAATATGTAGAGTTTGCATTTCACAGTTTGTGTTCTTTTTAAGGGACACTGAATCTGATTTTGTTCAGGAGAGATGAGTATTTACATTTTAAGAAAGATATGATCATGAGTTCAGAAAAATAATGACTTTTTACTTAAAGCAGTTAGTGTTTACTTGAAAAAGTTATCTGATTACTTAAATCATGGTACTTGGAATTCATTACCCACAACAATGATGATCATTGCCGTTAAAATTATGACCCATTTTTAAAATGTTGATCAATTAAAGTCTAGTCATGTCAAACGGAATCTACACATTGTCAAAACTCTTCAGATTTACAGTGTTTACTTTGGTTTCACTATTTTGTACAGAAAGCTGCTTGATTTACAAGTGACTTGATTTTTAAGCCAGAAATCTAATTCACCAGTGATTCCCTCAAGCTTTTCCTATTGGTTTGTCTTTTCTTTTCTTTTTTTACATAAAAATGAGTGATGATTTAAGGTTTGTGGTTTATATGACTTGACAAAACCCGGAGGTATTGTGGTAAATTGTACAATGCACACAATCATGTCCAAAATGTTTTCATTCACTTTTTCTTATCCCTATTTTTATGAAACAAACAACAGCCTTAACAGTCATATCACATATCCTCAAGTTATATTCACCACAAACATTATTTTAGGTTAAAAAAACTGTTATAAAAGCTCATGGGAAGATATTGTTTGTGAAGGTATTATTTGTTGTTGGAGTTTTGACATCACAACTGGACAAATGAACAAACTGCCAGTGGTTGGTTTAAAAATGTCACTGTGATGGCCACTCATTTAGGCTCCTGTCTCTATTTACCGTGGATGTTTGTGTGTTTTTCCAGATGACAGAGCAGAGAAAGAATAAACAGAGACTGGGTTTTCTCGGACCACCCCAAATGAACCATCAAATCGCCCCTGCGCTCTGAGGACGGAGATCGCGCCTGTAAACGCACACAGATGCAGAGCTTCACACCATGATCCACACTACACTCATGGTGATCTCACACTTTACATCATGACATGACTGATCCAGGAACACAAATGACTGCAGACTTCATTTTAAAAGTATTTTGTCATTTAGATGTTCTAACCAGGGGTGTCCAAACTCGGTCCTGGGGAGCCGGCGTCCTGGAGAGATGAGGGTTATAGCTAAACTCTCTAGGACACCGGCCCTCTAGGACTGAGTTTGGACACCACTGTTCTTGACGGAGCGTGTTTGTTTGGAAAATCAGCCAATAAGGGCTCAGGCACTGTTTTTGTTTTAAGCGTCAAGTATTAACTCTATCACTTTTTAATTGTCGTGTTTATAACTGGAGTATTGCTGTAACTCAAACTGGACTTTGGCCTGTGCTGGAATAACTGGAGGGATAAAGTGCCTTGAAATAGTTTCATAGTTTTTTATAATTCGCAATAACTTTAATGAAATGTGTAAGACTGGAGAGATTCTTGTGTCGTAATCAAGACAATCATATCACTCTCTACAAAGATCGGAACGCTAGTCTTAACTCTTACTTGATGATAATGATTTTTAATGTATTTTATGTTGAGGTGTGACTAGCATGTTTGTGCTCGCCTTATATAAAGTTGTACAGAAAATAATAAAGAATTTATATTTGGTATTATAATGGTTGGTTTTACTGTGGATGGTTTGCAGAATGATTAAAATACTGTACCTATTTATAATAGCATACAGTGTATATACAGTGTAAATATAAAAGGTTTATTTAATTATTTAATTCATTCATTCATTTTCTTTTCGGCGTAGTCCCTTTATTAATCTGGGGTCACTACAGCGGAATGAACCGCCAACTTATCCAGCATTTGTTTTACGCAGCGGATGCCCTTCCAGCTGCAACCCATCTCTGGGAAACATCCATACACACTCATTCACACTCATACACTACAGACAATTTAGCCTACCCAATTCACCTATACCACGTCTTTGGACTTGTGGGGGAAACCGGAGCACCCGGAGGAAACCCACGCAACCACGGGAAGGACATGCAAACTCCACACAGAAATGCCAACTGACCCAGCCGAGGCTCGAACCAGCGACCTTCTTGCTGTGAGGCAAACGTGCTACCCACTACGCCACCGTGGTGCCTTAATTATTTAATTTTAGAAATTAATTGTTATATATTAAATGTAAATATGTTTGAGAGTTTGTGTATGCAAGGGTCAAGAAAATCTGAAAATAGCTTTAAAGTCTGCATAAAAATCTGAATTTACAATAGCTATTTTCCATCCAAAAATGTGAATAAACTTTATGCGCAAAACTGGAATATTGCAGAAAAGACATGCGAATAAAGCAGCGTTTCCATCCAATGAGTCAAAGTGAACAAAATCATACTTCCTTATTATCTGGTGCCAAATATCAACAGTAAACATGAAATTTGCTGTGTTAGGAGAAGCTGCGTGAATCTTTTCATCATTTAATAAATGACTTCCGCCTTAGAATGCAATACTGACACGCAGTGAACATGTGGTGGCGTTTGAAGGCATGAGACGTGAAGCGCAGACGCTCTTGACAGTTCTGGAGGTGATTAATGATATAATAACACTAATACTATAATGGTTAAGGTTTTTTAGAATGACCAAAACAACATTTCAGATGTTTTATAATGTGCTCATCCTGCTGGTTTGTCCATTCACGCACATTTTTAACAAAATCACATGACTTTTTAAAATGCGTATACTGGAATTTGTCTGGTAAAAGTGTTTGCATCGTAGTTTATGCGCATCTTTTCTTGTTGAATAGAAAGTTTATCCTACTCAGTGATCAGCATATGTTTTTATGTGCGTTTACAAAATTTATGCGCATCTTGGCATTTCCATTATTACAAATATAATAATAATCATAATAATAATAATAATAGTTATTATTATTATTATTATTATTACTATTATTATTATTGGTAATAGTAATAAAAGCAATAATGACTGGAGTAATAATTTAATTTGAAACCACATACAATAGGAAAGCAGTTATTTGAAATTTTAATAAATATTTAATAATTATTAAATAATTATTTAATAAATATATAATTAATGCCCCCTTCAATGATTTTCTTTTAAAAAAAGTTAACTAACCCCAAACTTTCGACCAGTAATATGTATGTATATATATATATATATATATATATTTTCAATATATTATAAAACGTTAAGTATTACAATTGTATACATTGTATTGTATAACTATACAATGTACACTGTAAAAAAATGCTGTTGATGCAATTGATTTGTGTTGAGACAACAATATTTACCAACATTATTATCATAATTTAGGTGTGTTGAACATAAAACTTAATTTGTCACAAAAAAACCTTAAGAATTAGATTGTTCAGCTCATTTTAAATAAGTAGTTTAAACAAATAGCAAAGTACTTTTTAATGTAGCCTGATTCTTTAGAAATAATGCACAAATCAAGAAAATAGTCTTATTATCAGTGTTAAAAAAAATGCTGCTTTTTAAATCAGGATTTTTTTTTAAGGAATACAAGGATAATATGAACAGCAGTTACTTAAAATAGCTTAACAGTGTGAATGTATTCATTTTGTCAGTTAAATGTTGTCATTTGCATTTAGAGTTGTTTTTCCCTACTGACCTGTGACCTGTTTTTGAGTTGTGGAGGACCACCATCCTGGACAGAAACCTGAACTTGACCACGTGACTACAGAGTATTTTTAGATTTTAAATTTCCCTTTGCTGTTATTGACAAGGAAGTAGTAATAAACGATGAACTATTCAGTTACACTTAAAAATGTTCCATTTGTTAACTCCGATTGGTTCACGTCATTGCTTAGGTTAACTTTTAGCACCCAAAAGCCACTTTTTCATAACCTTGGGTAAAAAATGAAGTTCTAGCCCACTTCTAAATTACAAGTTCTTCATCTGGGTTAAAAGCGATGTTTCAAATGTCAGCAAGTTCAGTGGGAAAAGGTGTTTTTTATAATGAGCAGTACCCTGCCTTTTTACTTGCTCGTGCAAAGCTTCACGTTTGCTCGTGCCTTCAATCTGTGGTGGTTAAAATTAGCCACACGGCTCCATTCTCGCTCACAGCTGTCACTGTGCAGGGAAAGTCCAGCACGCCTGTAAGAGAAGACACTTAGTTGGACAACTGCCACTCTCACTAACTGACGGGCCAGACAGAATATGCAGACATTTTTGCCTAGAATTTTGCAAAAGAAACAATAATATAAAAAATCTGCAGCTTTAAGCGGAATGAATTTGAGAGTACATGGAATAAAGATGTATGCTTGTATTTAAGGCTTACAATGCAAATCCAATTAGATCCACTTGTTTGGTAAACAAAGCAAGTTTTTAATATAATGTATCTTCTAGTGCTGTCAAAAGATTAATCACATTCAAAATAAAAGCTTGTATTTACATAATATATGTGTGTGGACTGTCAATGTTTATTTATATATTCATAAAAATACACTTACATTGTGTATTATAATTATACAATTATATATAAACAGTTATATATAAATAATACACTCACTGTATTTATATACATAAATACACTCACTGGCCACTTTATTAGGTACACCTGTCCAACTGCTCGTTAACGAAAATTTCTTATCAGCCAATCACATGGCAGCAACTCGATGCATTTGCTCAAGATGATCTGCTGCAGTTCAAACCGAGCATCAGAATGGGGAAGCGAGGTGATTTCAGTGACTTTAAATTAGGCATTGTTGTTGGTATCAGACGGCTTGGTCTGAATATTTCAGAAACGCACAACCATCTCTAGGGTTTACAGCGAATGGTCCGAAAAAGAGAAAATAAAGACCGAGACTACAATTTGCACAGGCACACCAAAATTGGCAAAAGAAGATGGGAAAAACATTACCTGCTCTGATGAGTCTCGATTTCTGCTACAACATTCGAATGGTAGAATCATAATTTGGCATCAACAACATAAAAGCATGGATTCATCCTGCTTTGTATCAACAGTTCAGGCTGGTGGTGGTGGTGTAATGGTGGGGGATATGTACACTTTTGGCCCATTAGTACCAATTGAGCATCATGTCAACGCCACAGCCTACCTGAGTATTGTTTCTGATCGTATCCATCCCTTTATGACCACAGTGTACCCATCTTCTGATGGCTACTTCCAGCAGGATAACACGCCATGTCATAAAGCGTGAATCATCTCAGACAGTTTATTCTTGAACATGACAACGAGTTCACTGTACTCAAATGGCCTCCACAGTCACCAGATCTCAATCCAACAGAGCACCTTAGGGCTGTGGTGGAACGAGAGATTCGCATCATGGATGTGCAGCCGTGATGCTATCATGTCAATATGGACCAAAGTCTCTGAGGAATATTTCCAGTACCTTGTTGAATCTATGCCACGAAGGATTAAGGCAGTTCTGAAAGCAAAAGAGGGTCCAACCCGGTACTAGTAAGGTGTAATATATTTTGGCTGTGTATTTTTGTGTATACGTGCGTACCTAATAAATTGGCTGGTGAGTGAATGTCAATAATGTATGTGAAAAAAAAATCGTTCATCGACATGAAATTTGGAATAAGGTATTAATTATATATTGTTAAGCACACAATAGGAGTTAATGGACGAATGGTCATTTTGCAATAGCTCTCAGTAGTAGTTGATAACCAGTAGATTGGATATTTATTGAGAGTGCAGTACCAAGGTAGTTCAAATGATTTATTGATTTATATAAATGCCAATTGTTAAATGTCAGATGTGTCTGTGAGTGTGTGAAATTTCCCTACGGGGACAAACAAATAAAGATAACTAAACTAACTAACTAGTTTTATGTCAACGTGTAGAAAATTTGTTTTGTTCAATTTTCTGCCAAGCTACTGTAAGCTGAAATGGAGATATTGTAAGTAGTTAAACGTGCTATAAGAAGTTCACCATGGTTTTTTGACCTTGGATGGATGTGAAACTATTGTAGGAGACTCCCAAACAGAACAAGGGGTCACACTTTATTTT
>CAIGQQ010038153.1:2504090-2515788 GCA_903798035.1 Danio albolineatus
AAAATAAAGTGTTACTGAATAAGGGCATATTTTAAAGAGGGGGAGGAGGGGTGACTTTTATAATGGTTTTAATAATGAGATTCAACCCCTCTACAAAGGTATAACACACACAGACAGTCATTCTCAGTTCAGCCATGCAGGTGTGTGTGTGTGGTTATTAAGCAAGACACTGAACAACATCCTGCATAAACACACTCATTAATCTAAATATACCACCCTCCCTTCCTTCTGTCTGCATGTGATGGGTCTGCATGTGATTGTGCGTGTTGTTGTCATGCTGGTTGGTCGGAGAGCAGATGAGATCTGTCACATGAGGAGAGAGATCAAGCCCTGCTGCTCTCTTTCCCAAAAGCACTGCGAATCGGAGGGGGATTTTTCATTTGACTCAGCGTTCCTGCTTAATCTAATAGTGTTTGCAGTGACTCGCTGAAGTTCTGAACTACTGAACTACTCTGCGGCACTACTATAGGATGTATATATTCTGACATTTGTGTAGCCTGATGTCAATTGTGATCCAAATCTTTTTAGTTTGTTGTTTTGTTTGTTTTTGTATAATAGAAAATAAGATGTTTATCCGAATGTTCATGCTGCTCTTGTCTATGTGCTACATTAAAGGGCAGCTATGATGCAAAATAAACTTTTGGAATCTGTTTGGACAGAACTGTGTGTAGGTATAGTGTGTCCACTGTCATATCGAAGTGATATAAACCCAACGAGTCTCTTTTTTTTGTTTTGTTAAAATAGGATCTAAATCCCAGCCCACAGCAATGTGACATAGAAGTCTCCCCCCCCCAATTAATTTGATTGACATGCATGTATTAACATGTCTCTATAGTTATGCTGAGTTCAGACTGCATAATTTTCATAGTCGTGTCACAGATGTTTTCACATTGCATGACTATCTGGGCTAGCGTTTTGTCACTGCTTTGTTTACACTGCAAGATGGATCGGCGACGGGGAGTTTCACACTGCATGCCTTCAAAAAAGGAAGAATCGCAGACAACTTTGTCCAAACTACATCTCACAACCAAAAACACGTAGTATATCTTTTGTTATGAACTACATAACGAGAAAGAAGCCTTTAATGGGGTAGAAAATGCATATTTGCTCCCCTGGCTTTAAAGGGAGTTGGCAATTTCTCCTCAACTTTTTAATTTTTTGACCAGGTTAGGTTGTAATATTGCTCACATGACAAGTCAAACAGACACGGGAGCTCATGCCAAATTTACACTAATTTCCCCCCTATTTCTTTTAACTTCTCCCTCAACCTCCTGCTGGCCTGCAGGTACCCCCACACTAGTGAATGCTGCTCTCTCATTGGCTGTAGGCGATCGCTGATGTCATTTTTAGTCAAAACACATTTCACACAGCATGACTTGAATCGCCGACAGCTCCAGATATTTAGCACGCCAAATATCTCATGGGCATTCTCTCAGATCGCGTCTTTGATAGTTCATATTGTGTGTCACTCGCGTGCACGAGCACCGATTTGCCTGTGATTTCAGGCATTTGTCGGTGATTTCTCAAAACCTGTCAGCGAGTCAAAATCGGGGCTAAAATCATGTTCCAACTCTCTGTGATCAGCTGCACCTCAAAGAGTTTTACTAGTTTAAAACGTTTTTAAAACAGTGCATGTTTGTAATAAAGACAATAAAATCATTATATATTTCAGAACTGCTGGAATTACCACATCTGCACCAGTACAACTATAAACAAGGTGCTTCAATTATACAACAGGAGTCCTGGTTTGTGGACGTTAAATCTGTTATAGATAGTATGATAACCTTGGATGAAAATATCAGGGTTTCACGGTATGAAAGTATTGTGTTTACTGCTTGAATTTGACCATATCACTTTACAGTCCTGTATTTTTACTGTATTTTGATCAAAAAAATTGAACCCTGATGACTTAAAAACAAAACACACACTGTAAAAAGTGATTCGTTGACTTAGCTTTTTTTTTTTTAAAGTGAGTAAACCTGTTACATAAGTAAAGTTAACTAAACTGTTCCAAAATTGTACTCACTTTATGTAAAATGCTTTGTATGCAGTAACATTTACAGGTTTACATTTAGATAGAATAAAAAAAATCGAATCTACTTTCCTACAGCTCTTATGCAAAGATAATAATATAATAAGATTATACTTGTGTTATAACCAGGACACACAATGCGGTGCTTGGATTTGTGAATGGGACCCTACTGGCATTTTTCAGTTTATTTGACCATGAGAGAAGCACACAATTATGAAATTCAGTTAATCACCTTTAAACAACGTGCAATTGATGATAAGGAGAGAGAGAGAGAGGGGGTTATATAAATGTCTTTTATTAGAAATCAGCTCAAAGCAAAGATGAGTCACTTAAACCTTATATTTATGGTTGTTTTCTTTTTCTTCAATGCTGAAGCATCATCTTGCCTCTCTTTCAAACAGCAGATTAAAATGTCCCCCAAAGTTCTTTCAAACACGCCTGATTAGGGTTACACACAGAAAAAAAATATATACTGTTGTTATAGGGTTAGTTCACCCCAAAATTAAAATTGCTATTAATGATCATGTCTTTCGAATGCCCTAAGACCTTTATTCGTCTTCAGAACGCATATGAGGATATTTTACTTGTAGATAAAATCTGAGAGCTCCCTCATCCTCCAAAGACAGCAACAGTCCCGGCACAAAAGTATTCTATAGTAAACAAAAGTACATGGATGGATATACATTTGAGTGGATATATGTCTTCTAAATGGAAGTTGTGTAATTGTTTTGCAGCATACTAGCTCATAGCTTACCTCATGACAGAAAATATGCAGAAAAAAGCCTATATTTGATTTAATGAGGAATTTAATGTCTCTTTAAAGCAACTCTTTCTCGTTGGCAGTGTTCACATCACTCAGCCCTTTTCATTTGGCTTCAAGATTCATCGACAATAAGTTCAGGAATACGGAAAAAGCTTTTGGTTTGATTGTCAAGTTTTACAATCGTTCAATTTCCCCCTTGCAACAAATGAGTTGCAGTAAACTCGTGTAGAAGAAAACAGCATTGCATTTCTCTTGCTTATGCTGAAGCAGTGTCTGCTGTTTGTCAAAGTACTCCTTGAGTCCCCCCGATCAGTGACTGGCTGCTGTTTACTGGCTGCATGAACTGTGACTTCAGTCCACAAGCCCGTCACTGGACACTGCCTTTATTTCTCAGCTAAAACAGCACAGTTTCTGATTGTTTTTGATCTTTTATGTTTTACTTATTTTCACATGCCAAAAATCTCTAGTTATCTGTCTCTATATACATGTCATATTGCCTATTCTGACATATACAGTATATATATTTTTTCCCATATTTCATTCATTCATTCATTCATTTTCTTTTCGGCTTAGTCCCTTTATTAATCCGGGGTCGCCACAGCGGAATGAACCGCCAACTTATCCAGCATTTGTTTTACGCAGCGGATGCCCTTCCAGCCACAACCCATCTCTGGGAAACACATCCATACATTCTCATTCACACTCATACACTACGGACAATTTAGCCTACCCAATTCACCTGTACCGCATGTCTTTGGACTGTGGGGGAAACTGGAGCACCCGGAGGAAACCCACGCAACCACGGGGAGAACATGCAAACTCCACACAGAAATGCCAACTGGCCCAGCCGGGGATCGAACCAGCGACCTTCTTGCTGTGAGGCGAACGTGCTAACCACTCGGCCACCGTGGCGCCCTTTTTCCCATATTTTATGTTTATAATTTATATTTTAATAATAATTAATAAACATTTTTAGACTAAATCATTTTAGCAAATTTTTTATTTACAATATTATGAAAACATGCACACATGGGTATTTGTATGTATGTATGTATGTATGTATGTATGTATTAATGTATGTATGTATGTATGTATGTATGTATGTATGTATGTATTAATGTATGTACACTACCTGACAAAAGTCTTGTCGTCGATCCCAGTTGTAAGAGTAACAAATAATAACTTGACTTCTAGTTGATAATATGGAAAAGTGGTAGAAAGTAGATTTTTCCAATGAATCCAGGATTGGCCAGCCCAGTCACCAGACATGACCATTATTGAGCATGTCTGGGGTAAGATGAAGGAGGAGCCATTGAAGATGAATCCAAAGAATCTTGATGAACCCGGGGAGTCCTGCAAGAACGCTTTCTTTGCCATTCCAGATGACTATTAATAAGGTATTTGAGTCATTGCAGCGATGTATGGATGCAGTCGTCCAAGCTCCAACAATATTAATTTCTTTTTCCACAGCACCAAGACTTTATATACTGTAATATACATTATTTCTGTAAGGCTTTTGTTTGAACAAAGTCAGACCTCACTGTCCTAATTAAATAATTAAAAATCAAGGCATGATCATATTTTATTTGGGTAAAATAAGCATAATCTAGAGGCTCTTGTCTTTCATATAAGCCACTTCTGATACCAAATAATTGACTAGAAGTCAAGTTATTATTTATTGTTCCTAAAACCTGGATAGGCGACAAGACTTTTGTCAGGTAGTGTATGTATGTAAGGCAAGTCATCAAAAAAGTTTTATAGCATGACTGCATTCTTAATGACAATCCCTGATAACTGACCATTAGAGTAATAACAAGTAATATTTTGCTAACAAAGAATAAACTATATTTTATATTGCAATATTAATTATCATTATTACAATGATAGACAGACAGAAAGACAGACAAATGGATAGATGGTCGCTCTAGAATGGATACTCTAAATGAATATGATAGAGTTGGCATTTCTGTGTGGAGTTTGCATGTTCTCCCCGTGCTTGTGTGGGTTTCCTCCAGGTGCTCCGGTTTCCTCCACAAGTCCAAAGACATGTGGTAAAGGTGAATTGGGTAAGCTAAATTGTCTGTAAAGTATGTGTGTGAATGAGTATGAATGGATGTTTCCCAGAGATGGGTTGCAGATGGAAGGGCATCCGCTGCGTAAAACAAATGCTGGATAAGTTGGAGGTTCATTCCACTGTGGTGACCCCAGATTAATAAAAGGACTAAGCCGAAAAGAAAATGAATGAATGATATTTTGTTTGTGTCGTTTTTAAATATTCTTCTAGCATTATAAGTGTATGGAGTTTTATCTCAGAAACCACTCACAAGTGAAAAGTGTCCAATGTGCAAATGGTAATTTTCTGAGTGTTTTTGACTAAGCAAAATGCAATACTGACTATTATTATATATTTTTTTTTATGAATGACATCACCAAAACAGTGACAACAACACCAGACTGTGTCATTCATCTTCCTGCTTGAACAGGTCTTGTTTTGCGTCATATACTGATTTCCTAGATATAAATACTCTCCTTGGCAGCGGTATAAAAAAAGAGCATTAACCTTGACGCATGGACATTTTTAAACAGCCAGTGTAGAAAAAATACAACAAATCTAAAAAAAACGGCATAAAACTTTCTAAAACATCATAACTCAGCAATACAAACAGACTCATTCCATTTCTTCAACAAAAGGTCACACGACGCAAAACTCCCACTGGAAACAAATTCTGAAGCAAACAGTTTCCTTTCCCAAAGGCACAATCGCTCCCGATTCTCCAGAGAAATCCTAAGCTTTCTGCCAGTGCTGGGCAGCAGGAGATCCCGTCTGTAGCCCAGCGAAAAACACCTGGTACCTGTGCTTCCATATCAGGAAGGCTCCGAGCAGGCAGACGATGGCCTGGGCCAGGTTGAGCAGCACCTGCAGGAGGTAATACATGGGCAGAGTGCTGGTGATGGCACTGCAGTCTGGCACAGCGCTGAAGACGAACATGCGGGCGATGGGATCCTCTGGGTCCAGGGTGCAAATACAATCCTCACTTGTTTCCCTACAGCTGAAGCTGTTGGTCAGGGCATAATGGTAGCACTGGAAGGCGATGACCACCACTGACATCACCAGACCCATTGTGCATAGGAAGAAATACAGGAGCTAGGAGGAAATGAAAAAGCGTTTATATAGTCAATGGTGATCCCTGCTGAAAAATCAACAACAATTGAAACCATTACAGAAGTTTAACAGCTTGTCTGATGGATATAATGAAACTGATTTGGTCTAATATAGGGACCATTTCTCACTATTGATTAGTTGTTTATTAGCATATTACCATATTATTACTACTTTTAAAGTATATTATGCATGATTGTATTCCACATCATAAATTAGGCTTAATATCGAAGCCTTTCTAACTATTAATAAGCAGCAAATTAGACGTTTATTAAGGCATTAGTCAGTGTTAATATTTTGTTTATACACTATAAAATACTGTATTAAATGGTTGCACTTAAGGGGACCTATTATGTCTCTTTTTACTAAAAGTAAAATAAGTCTCTGATGTCCCTAAATCAACTAAATCCCTTAAAGCAACTGGCTGCAAAGAAATTTTGAGTTTATTAAGCTTCATTGTTTGAAGTTGTGCCAAATTATTATGTGAAGTATAATTGACTTGTTGGCGCCAGTGGTGTAGTGGTTAGTGCGTCGACCCAAGTTTGATTCCTGCCTCGTGGTCCTATGCCGATCCTTCCCCTCTTTCTGCTCCCCATGCTTTCCTGTCAATACTCTATACTGTCCTGTCCATTAAAGGTGAAAACCCAGAATTTTTTTTTTTTTTTTTTTTTAAAGTATAATTGTCTTAAACCAGCCTTTTTGGTCAACTTAAAAAAAATTATTTGGCTCAACTTCAACCACTGAAGCTCAATAAACTCAAAATTTCTTTGCAGCCGGTTGCTTTAAAATTTTAAGTTAACTCAACTTTTTATTTTTTACAGTGTAGGGCCTGCGGGCCAAAGTTGTCCCACTGTAATCTTTGATTTGGCCCACCATCCCATCTGAGAAAGGAGTACGAATGATGGCATGATTGAGGCACATGCTTTTAACAGAGATCCTCATTTTATGTTTGTTTGTTTCATTGCTGAGCTACAAAAAAAGCTAACTGAAATTACATGGCTCAATTAAATGATAATTGTAAATAAATACTTTGTAAAAATGTAAATACTACCACTCTACAGATAGAGGACAATGCAGTAGACATCTGCAAGCAAATCAAGGCCATTCTGTTAAAAATTAGAAAATAAGTTCATTATAAAACGTAAAAAAAAGTACACTGTATTAGTTAATACAAAGCAATGTTTTCAAGCTATTTTTAAATAATATAAAGAAAATTAGGAAGTACCCATGGCAGCTATATTTACCTTCGGCCCACTAATCTCAATCTAGTTTGGTTTTTGGCCCTTTATAAGTAAAGGTTTGGGCACTCCTGCCCTAGAGTGTGTGTCAGACCTGAATTTCAGGTAAAAAAGGCAACAAACAATGTTTTATGACTCTTTGAAACTGCCCCTTTTAGGCTTTGATCCAAATTGTGCCATTTTGGTGACTGTCGCTTTAAATTCAATTCAGATTAAATTTAAATTCAGATTGTGCTCTCTGCCCTATTTTGAAAAGAAGGCGGAACTAAAAACTGTGTATATGTTAGCATAGCAGCAGATGCAAAAACGGCTGCTTCTCACTTAGGGCTGTTTATGCCAATCCGGGAGAGATGGTGTAATGCCATGCCAGCAGAGGGAGCCCTCGCCTGACTACTCTGCTAAATATTTAAGGAAGAGCTCAGGCCATGCTTCTGGGCGAAGTATTGCCAGTTTACCTGCCTTACCAAGCGTTCCAAGCGACTTTCATGACTGCTATCCTGTTGATGACCTTGCCTGCCTTGTTCACGTATGTTCTTTGTCTTTGCCCTCTTGATCTGTTTTGGACTGCTCACTGTGTTATTGAACTTCTGCCTGCACTCTTACTACGTCTTCTGGATTCACGCCATTGTATGTCGCTTGGATTGGACTGCTTTTCTGTTGCCAACTATTTGCCTGTTTAATCGATTATGTCTTTGCCTCATCCTTAAAATAAACCTTGCACATGGATCCTAACTTCGCCTCAGCCTCCACGTTACAGGTGGTCACTTATGGGGCGTGGCTTTTCACCTCTGAGGACATGTCGAAATTAGTGATTCTGCAGAGTTTTTGCAGACTAAAAAACTTTTTATGAAGTGTGTAAAAATTTTATTATCTTTTAACATAAGTGGCTGGCAATATTCACACACTGTTGCCACATAACTGTGTTTAAATGCCTTATAATTTTTTATTTTATTTTATTTTTTTTGCATAATAGGTCCCCTTTAAACGATTAAGTTGAATAAAATTAACATCTAGTAATTTTAACTTAAATTACATTAAACTGTCTGTAAGATGCTTGCATGACTTAAAAATGTAAGTTAAAAACATAATTAACTTATAAGTTATAATTAACATAAAAAATATGTTGATGTGAGTAACTGATCATATCATTATTTTTACAGTGTACCAAGGATTAATGTGTAATCGTAATTTTACTTCTATTGGTTCTGTGTTAAAACCATCGATCCTAATGGACTGTGTTCCAAAACATATAAGAAACCATTATGTGTTTGTTTTAAGGATTAAAGTTTGATTGCTGGCGACATGGTTGCTCAGTGGTTAGCGCTGTCACCTCACAGCAAGAAGGTTGCTGGTACGAGTCCTGGCTGGTCCAGTTGGCATTTCTGTGTACAGTTTGTAAGTTCTATTCATGTTCGCATGGGTTTCCTATAAGTGAATTGAATAACTAAACTGGGTGTAGTGTATGTGTGTGAATAAGAGTGTATAAATGTTTCCCAGTACTGGGTTGCAGCTGTAAGAGCATCGGCTGTGTAAAACACATGCTGGATAAGTTGGCGGTTCGTTCCACTGTGGTGACCCCTGTCGAATAAAGGGACTAAGCCGAAGGAAAAATATTGAATGAATCAGTATAATTGTTTTTATTGTATTTGTATTTTGTTTTTTTCAACAGGTATTTATAAAGTGTTCAGTCGAAAATGAATCATTATCATTTACTTAATATCGCAACTACATCACATGTATAAGACTTTATTTATAATTAATTTATCCCCTGGTAGTGATGTCAAAACAAAATAATTTGTGCATCTGCTGAAGTAATTTGCTTTTGTCAGTCATCTTGTTTCAGAAATCATTAAAAATCAAACAGCATTACTACACGTCAGCAGGATCCTTTCGAGATGCAGCTGTTTTTGGTCAAGAAAGGTCTATATAACATTTCTTCCATCCTTACTGTACTCTGGATAGGCGTTAATCAGCAGTACAGACATGTTTCTGTCACATTAAACAATCACTGCCCACAGAAAGCTGGTTAATGTGTTTATATGATGGAAAAGATTGGCGTAGGAGGCAAAAATCTAGCTGTGACAATCGGTTTATGCTTAATCGTTCTCCGATAAATGACAAAGAGTAAATGCTTTTACATGACCACATGCACAGTCAGCTTATTAAGCATAATCAGGTTAAAATGTGTATGTAAACGTACTCAATGAAGGCTTGTTCATCTTTAGAACGCAAATGTGACCCTGCTCTTCAAAAGAAGTCGTAAGTGTCAATTCTTTGGAATTTTAACATAACGTAATTGAACGTCAAGCATTACTGAGCTTCTGTGACTGTGAACAAATTTAAAACATGGTCAGCAGATCAAACAAAGATGAACAAAAGCATAAATTCAATGACATTTTTATCATGCAGAGTGATTATGTCTGTTCGAAAGACATGTTGTTTTGTTGTTTTTTTCCACCTGGATCTTTTTCTGAAAGTTTTGAAGCATCAGAGTTTTGGGTGAATAGACTGGAAATATGGAGATGACATTTTAATAGACTAAAGCGCCTTTACTTGTTCATTTAAAACCAGCTCAGGCTTCTGGCTTGATGACTCTGGAATGTTACTGCCAATGTCGATGGTCCATTAAATATCGAAAATATGTCTAATTAAAGGAAGAGTATAAATTTAGATTTTGTCATTTAAAGGCATAGTTCACACAAAATTTACATTTTCATGAAGACAGATAAGAGCCAGAATATGTATTCTGCAATAACAGCAATTTTAAATGTCATTCTCCTATAAAACAAAAGCACAATGACAGTACTATATATTATTTTTTTAAATATCACTTATTATATATATCTATAGGCAAACTTTTTGTTCAACATTTGTTCAACATTCATACACTCACTGACCACTTTATTAGGCACTAATAACTAATAATGAATACCGGAATAGACCCCCTATTGTCATCAGAATTGCCTTAATCCTCCGGGGCATAAATTCAGAAAGGTACTGCAAATATTCTTCAGAGATTTTGGTCCATATTGACATGATAGCATCACGCAGTTGCACCAAATCCCAAAGGTGCTCTATTGTATTGAGATCTAGTGACTGTGGAGGCCATTTGAGTACAGTGAACTCATTGTCATGTTCATGAAACCAGTGTGAGAGGATTCATGCTTTATGACATGGCGCCTTATCCTGCTGGAAAACATCCCCAACCATTACACCACCAAAACCAGCATGAACCGTTGATACAAGGCAGAAAGGATCCATGCTGTGCATGTTGTCGATGCCAGATTTTGACCATACCATCCGAATGTTGTAGCCGAAATTGAGGCTCATCAGACCATGCAATGTTTTTCCAATCTTCTATGGTCCAATTTGATGAGGCTGTGAGAATTGTAGCTTCAGTTTCCTGTTCTTAGCTGACAGGAGTGGCACCCGGTGTGGTCTTCTGCTGCTGTAGCCCATCCCTGTTAAGGTTTGATGTGTTGTGTGTTCAGAGATACTCTTCTGCATACCTCAGTTATAACGAGTGGTTATTTAAGTAACTGTTGGCTTTATATCAACTCGAACCAGTCTGGCCATTCTCTTCTGACTTTTGGCATCAACAAGAAATTTGCGGACACAGAACTGCCACTCACTGGACATTTTCTCTTTTTAGACCCTTCTCTGTAAAGCCTAGAGATGGTTGTGCATGGTGTTTCTGAAATAGCCTGTCTGGCACTAACAACCATGCCACGTTCAAAGTCACTTAAATCACCTCGCTTCCCCATTCTGATGCTCTGTTTGAACTGCAGCAGATCGTCTTGATCATGTCTACATAACTAAATGCAGTTGCTGCCATGTGGTTGGCTAATTAGACATTTTTGCTAACGAGCATCTGGTGTACCTAATAAAGTAGCTGGTGAATGTATACGCTGTTGTGTTTTACTCAAGAAATACAATAAGAGGGATTTTATTTGACAATTTTTTTAAACTTCTAAATAAATAATTCCTTTAAAGTCCACATGAAATCTAAATTTACAATGTTTATTTTGCTGTTAGCACACATTGTTAGTCTTAAGGTAAACAAATAATCATTCATTCATTCATTCATTTTCTTTTCGACTTAGTCCCTTTATTAAGCCGGGGTCGCCACAGCGGAATGAACCGCCAACTTATCCAGCATTTGTTTTACACAGCGGATGCCCTTCCAGCAGCAACCCATTTCTGGGAAACATCCATACACACTCATATACTATGGACAATTTAGCCTACCCAATTCACCTATACCACATGTCTCTGGACTTTTTTTCTCTCTCTTTTTTTTGCTCCAGAGGAAACCCACGCAACCACTGGGAGAACATGCAAACTCCACACAGAAATGCCAACTGACCCAGCCGAGGCTCGAACCAGCGACCTTCTTGCTGTGAGGCGAACGTGCTACTCACTACGCACCCAACAAATAATCTATGCAAGTTATTATTATTATTATTATTATTATTATTATTATTATTATTATTATTATTATTATT
>CAIGQQ010038153.1:2524181-2535638 GCA_903798035.1 Danio albolineatus
GTGTGTGTGTGTGTGTGTGTGTGTGTGTGTGTGTGTGTGTGTGTGTGCGTGCGTGCATGTGTGTGTGTGTGTATTACTAACAGTTGCTACAGTTTAGTAAAAGATAGTAGCTTAAATCAGTAATCAGTTTATAACTATATTAAATTAACTATTTAATTCATTTTAATGTGCAACATTTTAACCAAGTACGACAATATCAATATCCTAAATTAATTTATACTTAATCCTACAATTAGATGGTCTGTTATGTTTTCTTTGTGTATGTGAATACGTGAATAAAGTCAGCACGGGCCATATTTGTGAAATACAGTAGGTGGCGATAATGCTCCTAAGGAGTTAGTTAGTTACCATATATGGTTTGCCTAGATTGTGTGCGCTAGATTGTGTGTGAGCCTGAAACGTGTGTGGTTCTGCGGGCCTGCAGCTGGATATATCTCGGGCAAAGTGGCAGCTCAGGCGAGCGCGCACACACACATCATCATCATTCAGAGGTGCTGCGCGAGACCGGACACAACGCACTGCCGCTCCGCTCAGATACTGGATTAACCAAACCTCACTGTAAAACAAAGTGGGACAAAGTTATGGAAGAAAGAATATCGAGAATGCAGAGCAGACAGTTTCTGGATCACGCGGATTTCTTGGGGTAATTTTATATTCGCTTGTTTTGCTTTTAATTCACGCAGGCTTCTTTTGCAAGGTGTCGAAATGAATCGATTAGCTTCTTTAAAGATAATGTTTTTTTTAATAGGGTGGAATATTCATCGCTTTACATGTGCAAATCCAAAAGAGGGATGAAGAGAGAGGAAGGAAAGGTAAGCAAACTGTGGACCCGTGATGAAAACGTGACATTCACGTAACACTCAGTGACACTCGCTATTGAGTATGCGAGTTATAATTAATACTTTACGAACTTTTGCAGTAGCTCATACTTTTGTCATCTGCAGGACGCATACAAGTTACCACACAGACTGATCGAGAAAAAGAGGAGGGACCGAATAAATGAATGTATTGGGCAGCTGAAGGATTTATTACCCGAACATCTCAAACTCACGGTAAAGTTGTTAAGTATTGCTAATATCTGTTCTGCGGATTTACCTCCACGCATAAGGAAAGTCCGAAAGTATGGACATGCTGTAAATGTTCGTGTTGTCTTGCAGACTCTGGGTCACTTGGAAAAAGCGGTGGTTCTGGAACTGACTCTGAAACATTTGAACGCTTTGACAGCTGTCACAGAGCAGCAGCACCAGAAGATCATCGCTTTGCAGAACGGTAAATTACATAACGTTTAGCCCACACAATGCAATTAGACTAACATCAAATCCGCACGAGTGGAAAGAGTAAATATCGCTTTAAGTACTTGAACCAAACTAAATACTTATGAACACATAATTATGTTCGTTTCGATTCAAAACTGTGTAAAATAAAAGAAGTAACAACAAAATGTTTAAGAAAATAATATTTATGTTGCATCTATCTATCTATCTATCTATCTATCTATCTATCTATCTATCTATCTATCTATCTATCTATCTATCTATCTATCTATCTATCTATCTATCTATCTATCTATCAGATAAATCCACACTGTATATCAATCTGTCCATCTGCCAGTATTCCTCTTTTATATGACAGGACTTTGCCTCTTGTTTTATGACAGGGGAGCGATCGCTGAAGTCCTCCCTCCAGGCTGACTTAGACGCTTTCCACTCAGGCTTTCAAGCATGTGCCAAAGAAGTCCTGCAGTATCTGAACAAGGTGGAGAACTGGACGGCACGCGAGCAGAGGTGCACACGACTCATCAACCACTTACACAAAGTTTCCACTCAGTTCCAGCCAGGCACAGGGATCCTGCAGCAGCCGGTGGCAGGAGACGATGCTCCAGAGCGGGACACCCAGAGAGATCCTCAAGCCAACTGCGTCCCTGTCATCCAGAGGACTCAAAATCTCGAGCTTAACGAGAACGACACAGACACAGACAGCGGATATGGAGGAGAGGCTGAGAAAGGCGATGGGAAGAGCGAGAAAGGGTGTGACACGGCAAAAGGAGTTAAAATCAAGCAGGAGTTCGGAGATGAACGTGTCACCAAAAAGGCAAAAATGAACTGGTCAGCGAATGGTGGTTCAGATTCCACCAGTACGCGACCAGATGTGGCGCTTATGAACTCTTTAATGGGAATGACGGGGGTTGGTGGACAACAAACTCCCTTTTGCATGCCGTTTTACTTCATAAACCCGTCTGCAGCAGCGTCATACATGCCTTTATTTGACAAAAGTCATTTGGAGAAGTTGGTGTATCCAGCAGCGGCAGCATTGACCACGCCATTTCCATGGCTTTACCCCGGGATCCCCACACACGCCTCTGCTGCAGCCGCAGCAGCCATCGCTTTCCCCAACGCATCCGCCGATAAAACCTCTGGATTTGATGCATCGTCGTCAAAAGATGACGAGCCGGAGTCTCCTGATGATGACCTGTCCAATGAGGCTGACCTGGCCTCTCCTGCGTCTGGAGATCACGGCTCAGAAATTGATACCAGTCACCAGCCCCAAAGAAATGACAATGATGGTACATAAAGCTGATGTTTCGACCTTTTGAGTACACACTAGTTTGCTTGTAAAACCGCTATTTATCTGTTTCTCTTAATTTAATTGTCATTAAGTATTTACTATAGTGTTTCCATGGATTTCCAAACAAAAAGCTGTTCTTTTGTTCTTTTGTTTTTTTTGCATTATTATTAATATTATTAAAAAATCTAAATTTCACGTCAAATTGGTTTACCTTTTTTTTAGGGGAGAATGGGGGACGTTGTAACAGACAGTGCCTTTTGCACTGATTCCTTGAATGAAAATCTGAACTTTTTGTCCTTTATGTCTTGCCATACAATGGCTTATTGATTGAAAATGTGTGAAATCCTCAGGCTTTGCTCTGGGTTTTTTTTTTTGTAGCTGTTTTTTTAATGATGAAGAAACTTAGTTTAGTGCAATAGTTATTAAGCTAAAGAAAAGCGCTTATCCTAGCGGAACGTTCCTTTCAAAGACTTGGAAGTCACATATTGGACTCTTGGATGTAATGTTTGATACTGACCTCAAGCAGGCTGGTGTGACTGCTGCAGTATTTGTCAGATGTAACTTTCTATTACTGGATTTCAGTTGTCTTTTGCTCTCTTTTCAATGTTCAGCGCTTGAAAGAGTTACCTACATACCTCAACATAGCATAGTGTTTGGGCCAGGACTTCTTCGAGATGCTCCTCTGGTAGGGGTGGTGACGAAATGTTTCGAGCGATTTTAATTGGACAAATGATGTGACCAACAATAATCCTCTGATGTAATGTTACAGCAGCCCCCGTCTCTCTCTCTCTCTGTCTCTCTCTCTCTCTCTCACTTTCTCTCTATCTCCATCCCAAAAGATTAGTATGAATCTCTTGTAAAGGAAATCAACACTCCAGATCAAACTGGCACCTGTCAGTCAACACTGAAAGTGCTTTGCCAACAATCTGACATCATTGTCCTGTGTCACCTCTAGCAAAAATATACAAGGTATAATAGCACCTTATGGAACTTTGATATTGAATGTAATCTGTGTTCTTTTGGTAGATCTAAAAGTTTGTACTGTATATATTCTGATAAAAGTAGTTATTTAATCCAGAGGTAAAGTGCACTTTTTCTTGCCTATAACACAATCCTCACTCTTCGTTTTTAAGCCAATGCCCTTTGAACTCAAGCTATGTGTTTTTCTTAAGGAAATCTTCTTAAATACCATACAAGGAAAAGTGTTGGAATATGTATCTATATATGTATGACATCGTAACACTCTTGAGCTGGCTCGCTTCAATCCGAGACAATTGTTGAAGAGGTAAAACCTTTAAAGAAATCAAACGTGCTTTGCCTTCTCGGAAAGATTTTCACTATCCATGACCTCAGACATGCATATGGGTCATGCTGTGTATTGTACAAATGTTGTGGAGCACTGTAATATGACATGAATCAACATGTGAATGGACCTTTTCAGATTGGGAGATTCCAGGAGGCTCGAGTTTTATTGAATGTGTTTATTTTTCTAGGACTGGGTTCATGAATGCATATAGGAACAGTGATGTACCAGCTGCCGTTGATTTCTGCATTGTAACACATTTCATAGGCCCTATAGTGTCTTTGCCTCAACTGTCATTTGCCTCAACAGTGGCATGTGGATGTATATAGTTTGTGAATATGCTGTATGTTTAATGTTTATGTTGTAGAAGAAATCTATGGAGTTTTTTAAAGGATAAACTGAGCGACTGCTGCACATTTCCTTAATGCTTTACACATTTGCTGTTTGAAATTATGCAGCTCAGTTGTCAAATAAACATAAGCTCATGTGAACAAAATGCTATCGCTCTTCTCGTTCATTCAGCACCAAAACGCACATGATATTCATGCAGAATAGCTCAGAGTTTCTCAACCACGTTCCTGTAGGACCACCAACACTGCATGTTTTGGATGTTTCCTTTGTCGGTCACGCCATTATAGGTCTTTCAGTCTGTGCTAATAAGCTGATGATCAGAATCAGGTGTGTTTGGTTAAGGAGACATGAAATATTTGCAGAGTTGGTGGTCCTACAGGTACGTGGTTGAGAAACACCAATATAGCCAACTCTAACATAATTATTCAGACATTATTCAGACATTTTCTTTTTTGGCTTAGTCCCTTTATTAATCCAGGGTCGCCACAGCAGAATGAGCCGCCAACTTATCCAGCATTTGTTTTACGCAGCGGATGCCATTCCAGCTGCAACCCATCTCTGGGAAACATCCATACACACTCATACACTACGGACAATTTAGCCTACCCAATTCACCTATACCACATGTCTTTGAACTGTGGGGGAAAGCGGAGCACCCGGAGGAATATTCAGACATTATAGCAGGTCAAAGTACAGTTATTTTCAATGTTAACCACTCAGAAAAACATGCTTACCTACAGATGATATAAAGAGATAAACCAGGCAACATAACAGATTTTATTTGACCATGTTGGGTTTCATGAAATGCTAATTGTGCATAAAGTATGTTATGTAGACAGTAACTAGCACAACAAGGTCAAATAAAAGTCGATAAATTGGAAATTCTCAATAAAAGTTGCCCAGAACTCTTCAAGCTTTTAACAAAACCTCTAGCAGAAATGTGTTTTCAGCTGAGAACCAGTGAATGAGTCAGCTTGAAAATCAGCTGACATGAGAAAAACAACCAAACTTTACACAATTCATGTGATAATCTGACCCAAACCACGTTACATTAAATTATTGCACAAGAAAATAATTAGGCTATCTGCAGATTAAAGCTTGCGGGAAATAAACAGCGGAAACCAGTAAGCAGAACTCCTGTGCTAAATTCCTGTGTAGAACTGAAGGAGAAGGCCCTGTGTCTAGAAGTCTTGCGTAATAGACTGAGTTGTGATAAACGGTGTTTGTCTAGTGGTTTGAAGTAAATGGAAAGAGTGCTACATATTTACTTCGGGTCTTTTGGGGAGGTGAGAGGTGATGGGGGGGGATTTGGTTTAACATTACAGCATCTGTGAAGATAAAACTCTAGAAATAATGTTGTTTGACAGGCCGTTTAAACCCATTTTCGAGGTCGTACTGACATCTAGTGGTGAAGCTGCGAAAACGCATGGGATGGCTTATTGACTGAAATAAATTAAATGTGGTGTGAGTAATTGGAAGAGATACTGACTGCAAGTTGTGCAGAATGCAGCGGTGAGGCTTTTTACCAACACCAGTAGGAGGTCACATCACTCCTGTGCTTAAGGCACTTACTGGCTTCCTATTAGTTTTAAAATATAATTTTAAGATTCTGTTAATTAGTGCTCTGCATGGTCTAGCACACCTTTATGTTCGACATCTTTTACGTAGTCACTCATGTAGCTCAAGAGGTCTTCTGGCAAAAAAAGAACTCGTGTTAAGACTAAAGGTCTTCTGTGTTGTGGCCATAAGGATCTGGAACTCTCCTAAAGCACTGAGAAATCTGGGATCAGTTGAACTTTTTAAAAAGCATTTAAAGACACTTTTTGGTCAAGTTTTTTATTAGCTGTATTAGTGTTTCTGTACTTGGATTTACAACTTGTTTTAATATGTTTTCTTTTAGTGATATGTGTTCTTTTACCTGTTTTCTGGTTTTATCTCATCAGAATCAGAAAGAGCTTTATTGCCAGGTATGTTCACACTTACGAGGAATTTGATTTCGTGAGCTTCTACAGTGCAACAGACAAAAAACAGACAATAAATATATTTAAAAAAATAGAAGTGTTAAATGCAAATATGCAAATTGATAAGTGTATGTACAGGCATATTACTATATACAACATTATATGTGCAGCTGTTGTGCAAATATTGTCTTATTGTAAAGCACTTTGTGACTTTATGTCTTTGAAATGTGCTTTATAAATAAACCTTACTTACAGTATTAAATCCTAAAACTTAAACCGCAGGACATTGAGATGATGAGGGTGCTACGGAACCCCATGGAGTCAAATCAATCAATGAAAATTTTGGAACATAAAAAATGAAATGTGTGTCTATAATATAAGCAAATCTTTATACAGTTGAAGTCACACTATTGGACTCATGTGTTTTATTTTTCAAATATTTACCAAATGATGTTTAACAGTAGTAAGAAATGTTTCATAATATTTCCTCTAGCGTTTTTTCTTCTGCACTCTGGAAATAAAGGGACGAGAGATGTCACTGGGGTTATACCTTTTCTAAAGATATTTGTACTTAAAGGGTCCGTATTGGTACCTCAAAAACATATATTTGTACCAAAAAAATTAAGAGGTACTTTTGTTATTATTATCTTGAGGTATTAATATGGACCTTTTAGATACAAATGTGTACCTTTTTAAAAAGGAGTGTGGAGAAAGTCTCATTTGTTTTATTTTGGCAGGAATAAAAGCAATAAAAAAAAATTTAAGGTCATTATTATTAGCCCCTTTAAGTAATATATTTTTTTGATCATCTACAGAACAAACCATTGTTATACAATGCTTTTTTCTAATTAGCCTAACTTGCCTAATTAACCTAGTTAAGCCTTTAAATGTCACTTTAAGTTGAATACTAGTATCCTAAAAAAATATCTAGTAAAGTATTATGTACTGTCATCATGACAAAGATAAAGGAAATCAGTTGTTAGAAATTAATTATTAAAACTATTATGTTTATAAATGTGTTGAGAAAATCTTCTTTCCGTTAATCAGAAATTGGGGAATAAAATATTCAGGCTAATTCTGACTTTAACTGTATATTTATTATGTCATTTTAATTGTAATAATTTGAATATTCAGTAAAATATGCTGAAAACAAGCTTGCTCATACACCAGTTCTGCATGCTAAACAGCTTAAAGTTTAAAAAAAATGTTTTTTTATTTAGAGATTGGTTGCTTTTATCAACAACAGCAACATGCAAAATTCTTTTTTAATGAAAAAATATTGAGCTCCTATTGAAAGCTGTTTTTTTTAATTGAGAAGCGCTCTTTGTCACAAATTAAACATTTTTGTTTCTCAAGGCACTTTGTGACTTTTCTTATTTCATACACTTACAAAACTGACGAAATTTTTTTCTTTATCATTTGATATTTTATAATAGTCTGTAATATTAATTGCAGGATGCATGCAAATCGATTACTGAAGTCATTTTTTTCCCAATATGGCAATTCTTGTTTAGTTAAAACAGTTTGGCTACATTTATAAACCAGTGACATGACAAATTTAATGTAAAATTGTTTAATAATGAAAAAGAAATGCATGTTTTTAAATATACTTTAATGTAAGGCTTCATGTAGAGTGAGTATAAATAAAAGCTCATAATTTATTTATGTGTGAATTTACTACAGTTAATAAATGTAATAAATAAAAATATATATTATACAATTCAATGTAACATTAAATCATAAATTAATTGAAAAAATTTGATTTATTTTTTAACAGAGTTTACTAAATAAAAGATCCGGGGTTTTGCATCTGTGTGAATTATATTAAATTTTAATATTTCATTAAAGGAAAGCTAATAAAGCAATTCTAGACTGACAAATCAAACCACATTTAAAACTGTTTATTTAATTCATGTGCTAAAATGTAGTTAAAAATAAATAGTTAATTAAATAGTTAAAATAATAAAATTATTTAATAAATAATACATACATAAAACAGTAGACTGAATAATAATGATCATGTTTTAAACATGTTTTAAAATGTTTAATTTAACGTTTTAAAATGTGAGTAAATAGGACAATAAATAATTCAAACAAAATTAATATTATATTATTAATACTAATGTTTTAAGCATTTTTTGTTTGTTTTGTTTTGTTTTTTACATTTGGATGTTACATTTCTGTTAGAATCATTAAACGGATCATTTACTTTTTAATTGTTTTATGAACGAATATTTACATTTCTGATTTTAAAATAATTATGAATACAGTTTATCTCCTAATTTAATCCTCCTGCGTCGTTCATTAATCTCTCTGCGCAGAATGGAGCGCAGCCTTGACGCTCTGCAACACGCCGTCACATGACTGTGAGCAAAAGTTGCTCGGCAGCAGCACGTTGTGTCAGCTGATTGTGGCTGTTTGTCCTACATATTAGATCGCACAACAACAATATCCACACAGCGATACTGCTCTCATTTGCGTTAACAGGTCCTGAGGGCTCGCCAACATGAGAATCGTCTGTTTTCTGCTCGCTGCTGCCTTTTTCTGCACGTCCGACGCGATTGTCCGGTAAGGTCGAACAAACAAACAAACTTACAAAACCGACAACGCAATCCGATCATTATCACGCGGTGTGACTTGCAAATCGCTCTGTTGTTCATTCACTTGTGTTGTATACTCGATTTTTTAAATATTATACCTTAAAATTTAACAGTTGTGTCTTTAACCGAACTATATGTAACGTTGATGTGTGAAAGACTGTTTATGTAGGCAGCTGATTAGACTGAAAGAACAGTACTTTGTTTAAAAATGATTAAAGCACCCAGAGGTATGGGTCTCCCATTAGACAGAGACTGATCATTAGTTTTTGTGACTCAGCAGAAATAAGAGCTGTTTATGTATCAACATGAAGGTCCCTTTGAAGTCCAGCCTTTAGAAATACATTTCATTTTAGCTAAATGATGGTAGTGGTGGGTAAAATACACAGATCAAGTACCTAATTAAAAGTACAGATAGATACAGGAAAAATATCAACACTTACTAACGTTATGCCAATATTAAAAAAAGGTACAGAAATGTCCACAGCAAATATTTCTTTACTGTTTAATTAACCGATTTCTTTACTAGCCTCAGTGCTAATGATAACTACCAAAATTACAATAGTTTTAGGGATTTAAACCCTTCAAAAGTGTTTGCGTAATGTTAATTTTGTTTATGAAAATCAAAAGAAAATTATTCTTAAGTCGAGCATGTTTTTGGGATCAAAACTGTTTTTAATAACAGATCAGAAATAATAATGTGAATACATTTTATAATTGATTGTTTTTTTGTTTTTTTACATGCAATCTAACACATGAATTTTGCATTATATGTTTACAAAATATGTTCTGATAGCCATTGTAAAACAAGCACATAATTATAATAGTGATTTAAGTCAAATTTATTTAGCCTGCAAAGATCCAAAGTGGTTATTTGGCATTTCTACGCCAATTGCTGAACTTATAAATAACATATTTTAGCAAGAATTTTTATCCTGAAGCTCTTGAGTCTAGCTTTTTTATACCAAGTGTAAAATAGACGTATGAAAGAAAATGGTGATGAAAATTGAAACTTTTAATAAAAGTCTACATTTTCAAAATGTATGATGTTTGCATTAAAAATCACACAACAAATAACATGGCAAAAGACAAATTTTTTTTGAAGTTAAATACTCCTTTTCAAGGTCACTGTAGTAAAAGTTTAAAAAAAAAGTATACTGTGTGTGTGTGTGTGTGTTTGTGTGTGTGTGTATACATACATACACACACATATACACACGTTTTTTCATTAAGTTTAGTGGTGTAATTATGGCAATATTATGCTTGAGTGTAGTGAAGTAAATGTTTTCTCAAAGTGAAAATACTCCAATAAAGTTCCAATAATATTCTTTTCCTAAATACTGTAATAAAGCAAAATATTTAGAATTGTTCACCACTGGATTTTAATTATGGCAGAAGAACTTTGTTTTTACTGTAGAGTTTAATGTCTTGACCCAAATACTGAGCTTTAATTTGACTCACCGCTCTTTCAAAGTCCATAACATAACAGATTTTACGACATCTTGCCATATACAGTTGAAGACAGAATTATTAGCCCCCTTTGATTTTTTTTTTCTCTTTTTTTTCAAATATTTCCCAAATGATGTTTAACAGAGCAAGGAAATTTTCACAGCATGTCTGATAATATTTTTTTACTTCTGAAGAGAGTCTTATTGGTTATTTCGGCTAGAATAAAAGCAGTTTTTAATTTAAGAACTATTTTAAGGTCAAAATTATTTTTTTTCTCGATAGTCTACAGAACAAACCATAATTATACAGTAACTTGCCTATTTACCCTAACCTGCCTAGTTAACCTAATTAACCTAGTTAAGCCTTTAAATGTCACTTTAAGCTGTATAAAAGTGGCTTGAAAAATATCTAGTAAAATATTATTTACTGCCATCATAACAAAGATAAAATTATTAGAAATAAGTTAGTAAAACCATCATGAAGATGATACAGATACGTTAAACAGAAATTGGGGGGAAAAATAAACAGGGGGCTAATAATTGAGGGGGGAATTCTGACTTAAACTGTATATGGTACTAAATCAAGCCTGAGGTGCAAAATTTAATTTGAGTTCACCATGATTTGTAAAATATGTAAAGCTTAACTTGCTTGCTTTTAGCATGAGAATGTTGTCATTTGCAGCAGGTGCTGCATTTAAGATTACAAGATAACGATGTGTGAAAACTAATGTTTCTGTGTGTTTCTCTTCAGGATTCCTCTAAAGAAGTTTCGGACAATCAGACGAACACTAAGTGACTCTGGCAGATCATTAGAGGAGCTTGTGTCTAGTTCTAATTCCCTGAAAAACAACCTGGGCTTCCCAGCTAGTAATGATCCTACTCCAGAAACCCTTAAAAACTACCTAGATGTGAGTACTGCTTGCTGACATCATTTCTTGTGTAGTCTGATTGTGGTTTTGTGCTGCTTTGCTCTCACATTTATTATAAACTATTAGTTCATTCCAGAATGAAAATGTTCAAGAAGTCATTTAATTTTCTTCAGTTTAAAAAGTCTTTATATTTGAGTAATTTCCTAAAAAAAAAGAAAAAAGAAAAAAAAAGCTTATTGCACTAGCTCAGAGAAGCTTTTTTATTATAAATTATTTTATTTTTAAAGAAAATAAACAGTTTTTTTGTTAGATAAAACCTATATTCTTCTTTTGGCATCATGTAAACCCTTTCAGTTTTGCAAT
>CAIGQQ010038153.1:2540638-2556711 GCA_903798035.1 Danio albolineatus
TATTATTATTATTATTATTATTATTATTATTATTAATTAATTAATTTATTTTTTTTATAGAGAATTCTGTGCAGTAATGTCATGGCAGATGCAGTTCATCCAAATTTCATTCATACCATATAGAAAGCAGACTTTTATTGGCTGAAAAGTAATTGAATTAAAACTCAGCTAGCCACTTGTTTGGTTTCTAAATGAATCATCCTTTTAAACAAATTGTTTGAATAGGAAAGACAAGCTGGCAGTATGTGGATAGTTAAAACTAGTCAAGCACCATCACTAAAACACACTCAGGATTAAATGGTTTAATTGTTATCTGAGGAAACCTTTAGAAAATTGATATTTTATCCAAGGTTATTTTAAGGAAGAAAGTGTCTCTCTGCAAATTCATTACCATCATGCATAACTTTCACATCCTAAATGCACAAAGTGTCCATTGTTTACGGTTTTACATATTAGATGACGTTTGAAAACTTGACTTATTTTGATGATGCTAACTCTCACGGTATAACTGCTCTTAAAGGCATCATTAACATTAAGCATTTTTTGTTTGGTTGTTTGAGTTTGCAGTTTTGTCTTTTAATGTTAAATATAATTGGCTGGTCTGTCCTTTTGAGAGGCAGGTGTTTTACCACTGAACCACCAGTGCAGAATATATAACAATAAGCCTGTGTGATTGTGTTTAGCATGAGCATCGGCAGTGGACTGTCTCTGTGTAAAGGAGGATGTGAAGCTATTGTGGACACTGGGACTTCTCTGATCACTGGCCCAGCGGCTGAGGTCAAAGCCCTGCAGAAGGCTATTGGAGCAATCCCTCTGATCCAGGGAGAGGTACTGCATCTTTAAACATCTCCCAAAAGGATCTAGTAAATTTCAGATCTAGTAACTACCAACTCAGATCAATTTTCTTTTCAAAGATTTTTATTTATTTGTTTATGTATTTATTTATTCATAGTTTGGGGTTTGGAAGGATTTTAAATGTACTGCTCACAAAGACTACATTTATTTCAACAAAAATAAAGTATAAGGCATTAAAAATTATTATTAATATCAATATTACAGTTTAAAAATAACTTTGGTCTTCAAAATGTTTTTTTTTTAAGGTAAAGGCTTATCTTTTTAAAAATGTTTCCCAAGTGCCATTTAACTGAGATGTATATAAGAGAAATATTTTTGTAACACATTTTAAAACAATAGTTTCAATAACTAACTTATAATAACTGATTTTTGTTTTTTTCAACATTACTTAATATTTTACTAGTTATTTTGCGAGATACTAAAAATCAGCTTAAAATATAAATTAAAGGGTAAATTAGATTAATTGGGCAACTCATTGAACAACAGTGGTTTGTTTTGTACCTTAAAATCTTAAGTGGGCTAATAAAATTTGCCGTGGCAATAGTTTTTCCCGCCAGCCAAGCTAAAAGAAAAAATACTTTCTACATATCAAAATATAATGGGAAAAATACTGTGAAAAATTCCCTGCTCTGTTAAACATCACTTGGGAAATATCAGAAAAATAATTACAAATTTCACAGCAAGGGTTGATGCTTTGTCGCCTTGGAATTATAAGGTTCTATCTATTCAATTCATCTTTATTTGTATAGTGCTTTTACAATGTAGATTGTGTCAAAGCACAGCTTCACATTGGTTATAAAAATTGAAACCGTGTCAGCCCAGTTTTCAGTGTTATCTGTGTTCTAAATGGCTTTGAGATGGAATACAAAAACTTTGAAGCTCAATATAGCAAACAATATGTGGGTGACAGTTCACTTTCATTCAATAACATGACAGAGACCCTAAATGTACTCTAAATGTAAACGATCAAAATTCTCTTAGATTTGGGTTAAAAAATAAAAAATAAAAACAAGGCAAATGCACATAAAACCTTCTAATTCTAAAAAGTCATTTTGCGCTTGAAATTATAAGGTTCTGTCTGGCAGATTATTAATTAAAGCATCATTTTTCAAGAAATACAATCAGCTTGCTTAATTAAATGTTTTTTATTTAATAAAAAAAAATGCTGGTGTAACAATATGTTGACGTTTGAGAGTTAAATTTTAGCTTTCTTTAACATTTTATTTAATGTTTTAGGATGAATATTTTTTTTCTAATTCAAATTAATGAATTAATTTGCCATTTAAGGCTTAATATGATTTTTTGACCTTGATAGAAAACAGACAGTAAGCAAATGAATTGTTTAATAAAGATTGAAAAAAATTTCACTAATACACACATACGGATGCATGCATACATACACGCGTGCGCACACACACACAAAAATGTACATGTTTAATAAATTACATTTTTGAGTAAAAGTATAAATAGAATTTTGACCCTTAAAAATGACTTGATATGTATTTTAACGATGGCTTCATTTGTTGAAATGCCAAAATATGATAATGCTCTAATCAAACATGTTTCCTCTCTAGTACATGGTGGACTGTAAGAAAGTGCCGACGCTCCCCACCATCTCCTTCTCCTTGGGTGGAAAGGTCTACTCGCTGACTGGAGAACAGTACATACTCAAGGTCGGCTTTGTTTTTGTCACCTCAGGGCTGCTGTTTTTGGGAAGTCGAGGTGTTGTTTATGAAAAGGCTATGCATGAGTCAGAAAGTCATGTGACTGGAGTTTTTTTTTTTTTTGTTGTTGTTGTTTTTCTTGTGTTGTTGTAATTATTATTATTAGTATAATTATAGGATTTTTCCCACAAATATTACATTTCAATATTTACGCACATAGCACGTATTTGAAAAATTGTTTATTTAAATTAGGTTTAATGTGTATATATATTTTTATTTTCATTTTAATAAAAAAAAACAAGATAATTTATTGATCTGTTCACAGCGTACTTGCGTGTTTCATCCTGTGATTTCTTATTCATTCAAAACGTGAGAAATGTATGAAAACCTTAAGAGTATTACAACTCTGTGTCTTTGCAGGAGAGCCAGGGTGGACATGACATCTGCCTGAGTGGATTCATGGGTCTGGATATCCCACCACCTGCCGGACCGCTGTGGATTCTGGGTGATGTGTTCATTGGCCAGTACTATACTGTGTTTGACAGGGAGAATAACAGAGTGGGCTTCGCTAAGGCCAAATCAGTCTAACATTTAACACTTGAGACCTTTGTGTCATGAGAGTAAGGAGAAAAGTAGGAAATCTGTCAATATCATCTCTGTGTCAGTGACAGAGTTTAGCATTATGATGATCCACGTCTTTGCACTGCTGTTAGCTTTCAAAAGTTTTCGTTTTAAAGAGGCACATGGAGAAGAAATGATTCAGGGAAAAGTCAAACCGATGACAAGTTACACTCGTTTGCTTTTTAGTTCAGGCTTGTTTGAATATCTGTGATTGCAATGTGAGGTTTTAACATTATTTGATAATTGTCATGTCATTGATTTTTAAACACTACCTGTTTTAAGATTTTTATTGTGGAATGACTTCCAATGACTGATCAAATCAAAACGGGCAATAAAGCTGGTATAAACTCATCTATGTTGTTAAATCTACATTGTTTTTTATTGTAGTTTTCATATTAGATGCACAGTATGTTGTATCAGTACCATATTGGTTGTCAAAAGTCAAATAATATTTGTTTTGTCTTTTTTTATATAATTTCTTGGATAAATAAATAAACAATCTAACCCTCGGGTAAAGTGTAGCTTAAAAAAAAGAGGAAAATAATCTCAATTACAAATAATGCAGAACCGAAGATTCTTACTGAAATCAATCATGGTTTGGGGTTGCATTCAGTATGGGAGGTGTCAAGACATTTGTGCTGCCCATTATATTACAAACTAGAGGAGGGCAAATTCTTCAGCAGAACACTCCTCCTCATACTTCAGCCTCCACATTAAATTCCTAAAAGCAAAGAAGGTCAAGGTGCTCCAGGATTGGCCTGCCCAGTCACCAGATATGAACATTATTGAGCATGTCTGGGGTAAGATGGAGGAGATGATGTATACAAAGAAACTTAATAAATTCTAGGAGTCCTACAAGTACGCTTTCTTTGCCATTTCAGATGACTCCAGATGACAAATGTATGGATGCAGTCCTCCTAGCTCAGGGATCACCAATCTCGGTCCTGGAGGTCCGGTGTCCTGCAGGGTTTAGCTCCAACTTGTCTCAAAACATCTGCCTGGATGTTTCAAGTATACCTAGTGAGAGCTTGATTAGCTTGTTCAGGTGTGTTTGATTAGGGTTGGAGATAAAATCTGCAGGACACCGGACCTCCAGGAACAAATTTGGTGATCCCTGTCCTCGCTCATGGGAGTCATACACTATATCAATTCTTTTTCCAGTGCACCATGACTTTATATTCAATACTGTACATTATTTCTGTTAAGTGACAAGACTTTTGTCTTGGCAAAGTCAGACCTCACAGTCCTAATTACATAATTAAAAATCAAGCATTATCATATTTTTTGTGGTAAAATAAGTGTAATCTAGAGGCTTATCCTTTCATATAAGCCATGTCTGATACCAAGTGATCAACTAGAAGTCATGTTATTATTTGTTATTCCTAAAACTTGGATAGGCAACAAGACGTTAGGTAGTGTACATCTGCATGACATTTTTTTTTGTTTTTTGTTTTTACAGTATAGTGTAACAATTTAAAAAATATATATTTAATATTGGTTTTTCGGTTTTGAAGTAATTATTGGCATTACACACCAATATATTTATATTAGTGCATATTTAAATATTGTATAATTTTCTTTCCAATTATTTCACTCATTACTGTACAACAAATGTGTTTTTTTATTTTTTGTAGTGTATTTATACAAATTAATGTAATTATTTTAGTTCTCTAATTTTAATATTGTCTAACAATTTTATGTTTTTTATCAAAACTGTAATGGTGATATTTATTCTTCAGTATTTCCGTCACCTTATAGTTCATTTAATCAGCTCCTTGATTAGAGAGTGACTAGTTATTGACCTTAACATTCATTCACTTTCCTTTGTCTTAGTTCCTTTATTAATCAGGGGTCGCCACAGCGGAATGAACCGCCAACTTATACAGCATATGTTTTACACAGCGGATGTGCTTCCAGCTGCACCCCAGTACTAGGAAACACTTATACACTACGGCCAATTTAGTTTATTCAATTCACCTATAGTGCATGTCTTTTGTACTCTGGGGGGCTCTGGGAGTACTTTTTCTCAGGAATTGTAATTTAAAAATGTAGTTTTAAACATGTGGATTTTTACTTTCCCTTGAGTACGTGTTTAGTGCAGTATCTGTATTTTTACTCCACTACTTTCCTTCAACCTGCAGTCACTACTTTATTTCTGTCTTGTCTATGGTCATTGTCTGAAGTAGAAAAATTAGTCCTGTGATTCCTGTCCAATTAAATCACACATAGAAAGTAAATCACATCATACTGAACAACCTCAAGACATGGGCGCTTTATAACTGCAGCAAACCTTTTGGAAACATTAAAAATGTCTAAGAAGATGTCCAAAATATTTACACGCAATGATCCAGAGACTTTTTACAAACTGCATGTCACTGAAAATGATGGATGTCGACTGTATGATGACTGAAATCTCCAAACAGCCTTAAACAGTCACTAAATGGAACGAATGAAAAATAGAAGGAAGGGCCAAATAAAAGGAAGGACCGAACAAGGAATGGAAGGAAGGATTGAAGAACCAAAAAAAGTATTCAAGGAAGGACTGAACAAACTAAGGAAGGAAAGAACGAACGAACGAATGAACAAAAGACCTATTGAAGAACGGAACAAATATATGAAAGAAAAAATGAGCGAACAAATGAAGGGAGGAAAAAAGGAAGGACCAAACGAATGAAGCAAGAATTCAAGGAAGGACTGAACAAACTAAGGAAGAAAGAAAGGAACGAACAAACGAATGAATGAACAAAAGGACCTATTGAAGGAACAAAAAAATGAATGAACGAACGAGTGAACGAAGGAAGGAGGGAACAAACGAATGAATGCAGGAAGGAGAGAACAAACAAAGAAAGGTTGGAACGAACGAACGAAAATAGGAAGATCCCTAAATACACTACATGTTGTTTGTGCAGGGATGTGTAAACGTAAAATTCTGTAACCGCATCAACTTTTCTACAGCCTAATGCTCACTACTCACTACTCTTGAGTACTTTTAAAAGGACTACTTTGTACTCATACTTTGAGTAATATTTACTACAGATACTTTTACTGTACTTGCACTACATTGTTGGGCCAGTAATGGTACTTTAACTTTAGTAGGATTTTTCAGTACTCTTTCTACCACTGGTGAGGCGCTAGTGCTAACCACTTAGCCACCATGTTGCCTTAACATATTATATTAAATAAAAATTGGCATCAACAAATTCTTTAATATTATTCAAAATACTTGTCAATTGCAGCAAAGTCATAGAGCAAAACAGTGTGTCTGAATCTTCTCTTTTAATCTCAGGAAATACTGCGTCATTGAGCAAGTTCATGGAAAAATATGTACAGAAAGAGAGAGGAGTATAAATACTCCTTACAATGATAGCACATCAGCAAACATACCAACAAACACAAATCAAAAGTCAGCGTACAGGATTTTAAGCACTTCTTACCAAAAACATGATCCGTATTCCAAACTATATTTGAATAAATTTATTCATAATATATTTACAGAATACCTTGAAATGTACAACATTCGCTTACTGTATTCTATAAACACTTGAAAATGAATTAGGCACACTTTTTAAATTTCTCAAAGGAGTTAGGGCCGTCCGGTAGATGCAATCCATACGCTGATGATGCACGATGATTTAATTACATTGAAAACAAAGGTATTGCATTTTCTCCACGTTTTACGCATAACATTTACATTCTAGACTTTTCCAAAGCGGCTAAGCTGCTTCTAATCTCGTTTTTTTGTGGACAGTAACTGCCCTGCGACATAATCTGTTTGTACAAATAGCCATTCTACAATAGAGCATCAACCAGGGGACATTTCAGCCCCTACAGAGGAAGGTAAGTGCGTGCAAACCGTTGGGGCAATGGGTCTGGATTGGGGGAGGAGGGTGCGTTAGTACTAACTACATGTATAATACAATTAGAAATGTTTTGTTCTGGACCAGTGAGGAAGGAAGAAGCAACGTCTGTTAGCATTACTGATTTTCACACCCTGCTGAAAGGGATAGTTCACACACAATTCTAGATTTACAGTCCCTCTGGTGATTCTGAGTTGTTGTTTTTTCTGTTGAACACAAAAGAAGTCAATTTGAAGAATGTTAAAAACCATTTTAAACATTCACAGCAGGAAAACTGAATACTATGGAAGTGTATTTTAACATTTATCAAAATATCTTCTTTATGGTCAGCAGATAACTCCAAGCAGTTTGGAACAAGTGGAGGGTGAGTAAATGATAACAGACTTTTTCTTTTTGGGTGAACTGTCCCTTTAAAAGACCTTTTGTCATTCTAAACCTCGCTTTTGAACCCTGGGTAGTGAAACGCTTCACACTAGTTAGCTACAGAGAATTGTGTGTGAGCAGTGAGTAATGGACATCAGTTATGATCATTTTTGGTAGCTTTTTTAAGGCATCCTGAGTAAAATGTTTTGTGTGTAATGAAGCACGTAACCAGGGGGCTTGTTTAAACAAGGCATGTGCATAGATTTGATCTTAGAGAGTTTGTGAGTGTGTGGTAAAATCTATGCTAATGGTAAGGGCCCACATTCACAAACGGTTTACTATTAAGAGTTCTGAACAGCACTTTTTTTTAAAAATAGCTTTGCATGAGCTAAAAGCCTTTACTGCTAAGACAAACTTTTTACTGCACTTTACACCTCATTTACTTCCATTCATACACATGCGAATGTGGCACACAGGAAATGCAAGCTCGTGAGACAAGTTTTCAAAGCATTTCAAAGTTGAAGTTTTGTGAACTCTGACCTGCAGTTAGGTTAGGTGTGTTCTCTAAATAAAATGTGTGTTTTTTTTAGATCAAATATACATGTAGGATGATTTCCATGCATGATGCCTACATGATGCCCCAAAGTTAGATGAAAAATGTCTGGTTTATTCTTGTTTATTCAGCTAGAAGCTTACCTTATTAAAGTCAACCACGAGTTATTATAGTAAAAGTCTTTTGGACGGTTGCCAATTTTATTAGTTTTACTACAAATACCATGGTGTGATACATACGCTTAGTGTAGCACCACCATTGTTTTCCTTTTTATTCAATTCAATTTAAGCTAATTTGTATAGCTTTTTTCACAATAAAAAGCTAAGTAGCTTTAAAGAGAAACCTCTGCGTGAGCTAAAAGCCTTTACTGCAAAGACAAACTTTTTACTGTACTTTTCACCTCATTGTCTTGCATTCATACGTATGCGAATGTGGCGCACAGGAAATGTAAGCTCGTGAGACAAGTTTTCACAATTTGCTGCATTCCAAAGTTGAAGTTTTGTGAACTCTGACCTGCAAACAGTTGAATGTGTGATACCAATAGGAGCTCAAAACGTGACTCCTGTGCAGATGTTTAAAATGTGGAGCATTTGTTTGTTTTATCATTTTGTCATCTTGTTTTCTCCTGCCCCTTTTCGCAGTGCCATATGACAGAATTTCGCTTGCTCAAACTCTAGTGTGAACGCGACTTAACTCTGGGTTCACTCCAAATGCAAAGTATTCAAGTGAGTCGATCACATACAAAGTCAATGCAAATGCGCAAATCGAGACGAATTTTCACTGTGTTGCGCGAGTGATGTGGATTGTGTTTGGAAATCCCAAAAAAACAAGCATTCATAAACAACACTTAGAGAATGTTTTGTTTGTTTGTAGTTTACATGTTTGTGGGTTAAATTATGTATAAATAATGTTTATTTTTTAATGCGCAAACAGTACAGATTTTTCATGTAAATATTTTGTAATCCGTTTCCTTTAATACTTTTTAAATACGTACATAAATCATTTGTGTGTTTTAGTCTTCTTTTCTGGCTTTCCATAATTGCAAGATGCATTTCCTGCAGTTATTTTTAAGATTTTCTCCTAAATTGGGCAACTTAAGAGCTACTTTTAAGATGTTTTGTGAATGCAACACATCACTGGGAAACATCCATACACACTCATTCACACACATACACTGGACAATTTTTTAGCTTACCCAATTCACCTATACCACAAGTCTTTGGATTTGTGGGAGAAACTGGAGCACCTGGACAAAACCCGAGCAACCACGGGGAGAACATGCAAACTCCACACAGAAATGCCAACTGACCCAGCCAAGACTCGAACCAGCGACCTTCTTGCTGTGAGGCAACAGTGCTCCCACATTAAAGTTATTAGTTATTAAAACTTTATTAGCTACTAATAACTTTAAATAACTAATAATTAATAGCTTTATCAATTAGTTATGCAAAAATGTAGTTAACCTGCAGTTAAATAGGATATAGGTCATGTCTATGTGTAGATGTTCAATTAAGTTTACTTAATCTATAATCTTTTATGTTGTTGTTTTTTTGATGTAATGGGTGAAAACTATTTTTTAGTAATGGTATCTGTTTGTAATAGTACATAGATGATTTTAGTTACCATCCTACTATTTCATTTACGAGGTTTAGAATGACTATTTCTGAGTGTGAAAAGTGTTTGACTGTGATTGGGTTACACAAAGATGAAGAGGTTTTTTTTACAGGGCGAATGAAGTGACACTGGTCCTCACAGTTACAGATGACCCTCCACAGGCTCTCACAAATCAGATTCAGGCATGTCGGGAATGTCAGTAATATTGGGCATTAGGTATCCAGTGCTGCAGCTGCCGTTGAGCGTGGCGTCTGCGGCTGAACCGGGACCGCTTTGCTTTCGATAGCTGGCCGGCATTGGCGACGGGGCCTCGCTCGGCGTCTTTGCGTTCAGAAGACTTGCGTCATCCTCGTCGTCTTCTCTGGTCCTGCAAGCGGTGTCTTTTATAATGCGGCCTTTTTTATAGGAGACGGTGGACAGGCCTCCGGTCTTCTCGTCGATGATGTTCAGACAGCGCAGCATGAAAACCACAGGCACGGGGAGGATGGCGGTGACCACCAGAGAGATACAGACAGCAAGACCCCAAGGCGGATAACTGAGAGACTGCTCTTGAGCCTGGGAACAGATGCAGGAATTGGATTACTCCAGCAAGGGAATAATTCCACTTTAATCCTGTGGTAAAACTTAGCAACCTTGGTTTAAAGAGCCGCAGTATTGTTTTCAGTCAGAGTACTGTGAAACTGTCTATAAGCAGTTTGAAACTGATAATTACTGTAGAAAGATGCCCAATTCACTTTGTCATTGTTATACTGTATTATTGCCGTAGTCTTGAATTTTGTTTTAAGCATGTTCAAATGATTTCTCATACTGAAGACTTTAGTGGAAAAAAACTACTCAAATGTACCTTTGCCATTAAAGTAATTAACTTTTTCAAATATATTAAAATTTAAAACAGGAATTTGATATATTAAAATATATTAAAATTTTTAAAAAGTATTTGACTATTTTATGACTTTTTTTACTGTATTTTTTGATAATTATTTAAGAATATATTTAAATAAAAAATGTATAAAATGTTTTGAAAAACAAATAGAAAAGTATTGACATTTTTTAAAATTTACATAGACTTACTGCTATAAATACTTGTATTTGTTAATGTATTTTATTTAGTTTGAATGCAAGGTATACCAGACTTAACATGCGCTCCTATATTAATGCTCATATTTATTGGTTCTCCTGTATGTAAAATTGTGCAGAATGACTGTATGAAATTATTTTTTCTTTTGGCATGGTTAAAAAAAAGTGATATTAATATAATACATAAATAAATGAAGAAGACCCATCATTATTCAGCATGCAAACAGATAAGGAAAACTATTAAATATAGCATTCATTATCATACATTTCCTAAATCAATAGCTGATTAATAGTTAGGTTAATACTTGATTAAGAATATATTTCATATTTTTAATTCATTACAAAATGAATCAATAAATAGAATGCCAATATAGGCGTTAATTTACAACAAACCATTGAATTATTATAAAATAATGCTCACATCAGACAATAATATGGCCACCGTGCAAGTAAGAGTAAAACTGTATGTTCATCTGCTTCAAGCTGCTAAACTATTTTATTGATAAAATCATCAGAGCATCCTGAAAACACATTTGTGTAAGCAGTGCAAATGGGTTTGTGTTCTGTTGCTGTATGTGGTAAAGACCTTTGGAACAACCTAAATCATTTGGCAAAGTGAAATTAAATTGTAATGCGTACTGGCCTGTCTAGAACTAGAAAACACTCATATTTATTCAAAAATTATTTCAAAAAGCGAACTGTCCCTGAATAAAACCTAAAAATAACGGCCACATTTTGGTGCAAATTTTTTTTCAGATATTGTTTATTAAGAATTGAAATTTGATTTAGCGTCACTCACCAGCTTCTGGTTCCACGCACTGTAACTAGGGGGCGACAGTCCCAGCTGAATGACGCTTGCGGCCAGGAGCCCCAGCAGCAGCACTGGAGTCACAAACTTCCACATATAGTAATAATAGCGGTATGGAGTAAAACCAAGCATGTCCTTGAGATCCTCAAAGAACCTGAGAACCACAGGAGAGACAAACATGCATCAGTCACAACAAATTACATTCAATTGGAGTTTTAACAAAATGTGAATAAATTCAACATCAGAACAGAAGTATGTTTCTAAGAATTGCAGGTTTTTATATCCAAATATATTTTAAGCAGTTTTGTTTTCCAGTTTGACAATATTTCTCTCTTTTCTCAGAACTGCAAAATAAAACATTGCATTAGATTTATTGTTATTGTTATTCAATACCAGTAACAATGCCATTTAAAATAATGAGAGATTTTTAAAGTGTAGCCTATTAGTTTTACTAGTATACCAAGAAAAAAGAAATCACAGATATTTCGACTTCAGAACACTTTTAAGTATATTAGGATGTTTTTTAAATAATAAACTCTCAAATTACATTTTGAGCTCTTTACATGTCTGTCAATGTTATTCAGTGTTTCTTACAAGATTTATGAACCTGCTTATATTGTAAATAATAATTGTAGAGGTAATACTACAATAGTAATTGTGTTGTTAAACTAGTCTGTTTTTTTAATATTTTTTAATTATTATTATGTTATTCCTCATTGTTATTACTTCGTTTTACTGTATCTCTATTGCTATGGCACCGCATGGCACACAACAAACATACATAGATAAAAAAAAACACTCTAAATTTCAATAGGAGTCTCTTTCCACCAGAGGGCACTATGTGCTTTCGAATACAGGCTGAATTCCTACTTGTCAGTGCCGTAAACCCAGGCCACGGCGATATTCTCCAGCAGAACCACGATGAGGAGGGGCAGAGTGGCTGAATAATCGTCAAACATGGCCACAAAGTAGTTCCCTGAACGCTGGACAAACGTCAAACCAATAAAAAAGGCAAGTACACAGCAGCCAACTGCAAAGAGAGAGAGAGGAGAGAGCAGTGTTTGTTATGTAACGTTATCGTATTAGAAACCAAAACAATCAGATGAGTTATGGAGGAGGTGGAATATTACCCTCTTAATAGCCTACAAAAATTAATACAAAGTATAAATTTCATCAATCTATGGGTGGAAATGTTGTCTTTTTCATGACATGACAGGAATTGTAGCCAATGGAAATGTGTCTGTCAGTACACGTCAAGTTTTAGGCCAAAAATCTGAAGAGAAACCATTACTTGAAATCAGTATTGGATAAAGTTACTTATAAAAGTAATACATTAGAGCCTTTATTTGTGAGCCTGTTTTAATTTAAAAAAGCAACAATAACATAAAACATACTTTCATAATTCCTTAAAAAGATTTATGTGACTCAAGATTTTTTAAAAGTAACAACCCAACAATAAACAAAGTAATTCATTTTATATTTCTATATATAATTTAGAATTTTTACTTGTTTTGACTAATGTCTACAATATTTAACATATGAGCAATTCCATGCAAATGTCAACCTGGCCATGAAAAAAAGTTTTCACTAAAATCCGGAAACCGTTTCTAAGTTTTTTGTGTAAGTATTTTTACAGTACTTTAGAAATACTCAAAAAATGTTTCTGTCAGTGTTTTCAAACTATTATATTTGATTTACTAAAGTCACACAAATGGCAATTTCACATCTGTCACATCCATAATGGAAAGATGTCACATCCACATCGACACTTTTTCCTCATAAGTGCAAAAATATAAAATAAAATAAAATCAAGCATGTTCTATAGAGTGCCATCTCTTATGCTTTTGATTATCATTATTTCTTTTGGGATGTGCAGTTTAATTCACAGAATTCCTACAAAGTATATTGTATTCTGTAAACTCTGTAACTTTTTGGGTCACATCCATAACGCATGTTTATTTTCTGCATTTAAAGTACAAAGCATGTTTACAGATTGATATTTTTCTGGTCCCTTAACTCTGTGGTCAGGTCAGTTGCTCTGGAAAATATAAACAGATATTTCAATATGATAACATATACTATATATAGGAATTTATGTTTTGAATTTTTACTGCAAATGTCACAACTATAACGATGGAATTGCTCATATAATTACACAATATTATATATTTTTATTTTACATGTTGTATATTTTATTAACCTAAATTTTGATTAGGCGGTTCATTCTGCTGTGGCGACCCCAGATTAATAAAGCCGTAAAAAGAAAATGAATGAATGAAAATTTAATTAAACGTCCTGTACAAGTAATTTAAAAATTACAAACCTGAATTCTCTGAACAATATTTTAGGGTTACAAAAATATATCATTAGTTGCAAAAATAAAACTTAAAAAAAAAGAATGTTACCCTAACATTATTATTTGATTCTTTAAAAAAACTTCAACCAAAAACTAATGTTAAGTGAACGTTACGTGTTTGGTGGGATATAAATTGTCACAAAAGATTTCTATTTCTTTCTATTCATTAAATATGGATATGTACAGTATATCAATATGTAAAGCATGTTCTTCATACTGCAGTGCCATGAGTTTTCGTTTTTTACTGACCTGTGAGGTATTCCTTTCGTACTTTAAAGGTGTCCACAATGGGTGTGAGGATGCCCTGGATAGTGCCAAACATGCTGCCCAGCCCCAGATTGACCAGCATTAGGAAGAACATAACAGACCAAAAAGGCGAGGCCGGGAAATGGGTCATGGCTTCAGTGAAGGCGATGAAGGCCAAGCCTGTGCCTTGCACTGCCTGTAAGAGAAAAGGTAAAGCTAAGATTGTAGCATGCAGAACATCTAAAAACAAACATATGTGGGTTATCAGTACTAAGATAGTGGATCTGTTGATTCTGTACTGACTGCTTTATTTCGCTCAAGGGCACTGCATCAATTATTCAGCAGGCTTCAGTGTAAGGGTTAACCACAAAACTAGTAGCCACTGAAACAAAATGGATTTTGAGTAAAAGAAAACACATCAAAGCATGCAGGAGGAAATGGTACTGTGAAGAGGAAGCCTCATAGGCTACTTCCTGTGATGGTTTTTGCAAGTGTGTGTGTGGTTCAATCTGATTATGGCATCACCTCAGTCGACACACACCGCATTTCTTTCAGTTTGTTTCATCATGCAGTGCCACTTGATCTCCGACTCACCTCCATTTATAACAAAACAGCAGAAAAACTCTTGTGCCTTCATTACTGGCCACTAAAGTACTTCCTCTGGAGGAGGCTACATTTTGGTCTGAATCTTTTGATTTTTAAGCATTTAAATACCTTGAGTTTTTTGTTTGGTTGCTTTTAAGGAACAATAAATTAATGGATTCCTTCCTGTCAACCTGACCAGAGTCCCGTGGCTAAAATTGTTGATTTTGTACCTTTTTTGCGAGGAAAGACAAACAAATAGTAATGAAAGTCTTTTTAAAATGCAAATTAGAAGGGGCTAAAAGTGACTTTAGATCTTGTAATTTTGTGCACAGAGATGGAAAGGTCTGTTTACTGAGAGATCTGTTTACTTTACTCAATCTTTGTTTCATTGAATGCCAATAGGGACAGTTTAAAATCGGAGAAATTCAAATATGCATGCCTGGAATTAAAGATATCTAAATAACCATTTAGATTGTGGTTTTAATAAGTTTTTTTTTTATTTTCATTTATTCATTTTCCTTCAGCTTAGTCCCTTTATTTATTTATTTATTTTATCGCCACAGCAGAATCAACCAGCAACTACAGTATTCCAGCATATGTTTTATGCAGTGGATGCTCTTCCAGCTGCAACCCCAGCACTGGAAAACATCCATGCACTCTCGAATTCAATATGGACAATTTTAGCTTATTCAATTCACCTCATGTGAAAGACACCTCGCATGTCTTTGGACTGTGGGGGAAACTGGAGCACCCGGAGGAAAGCCACACGAACACGGAGAACAAGCAAACTCCACACAGAAATGCCAACTCAGCCAGGTAGCGGGTAGTGCTAACTACTGAGCCACCACGCTGCCCTTTTTTCTTTTCTTTTCTTTTTGATAGACCTCTATGGTTATAATCCACAGATTTTAATAGGGCTATAAGAGTAACTTGTACACAAGTAACTAAAATTGCACACATTTTCAGTAGTAAAAAAACAAACAAACGAATGTACGTTCATACTGCTGATAATATATATACCCATATTTAAGAGTAAAAATAAATATTTAAAAAAAAATAACAATAATATATATATATATATATTAGGGCTGTCCAAGAATTAATCGTGATTAATCACATCCAAAATAAAAGTTTAACATAATATTTGTGTGTGCACTGTGTATATTTTATTATGAATATATAAATACACACATGCATATACTTGAGTCTATATTTAGACATATAAAAAATATATGTTTATGATACAAATTTTACATTTGAATATGATGTAACTACTTTGATGTAACTTTTTTATATATAGTTTTGGCTTCTATGAATGTGTTTATCACATATACATAATAAATATATATAACACACACACATATTATGTCAAAACAAACTTTTATTTTGGATGTGATTAATCACGATTAATTATATATATATATTAATTATAGCCCTAAAATATATATATATATATATATATATATATATATAT
>CAIGQQ010038153.1:2557111-2607286 GCA_903798035.1 Danio albolineatus
ATATATATATATATATATATATATATATAATTTCTTTAAATTAGAAATATAAAAAAAACTAATATAGTGACTTCAAACTATTTAAATTTTATTAATGCAGCAGTTGGTTTATGGTTTATTTGTTTCAACAAATATCCTAGGAATTATTCCTGTTGACATTTGAAATCTAAAATAACTACAAAACTTAGAAATAAAATGAATCAGATTTATATGAATTCATTCATCAGCTATGTTTCCATTTAAAGATGTGAATTAAATTTATGCACAAAACTTGAATATTGCATAAAAGACGCGCAAATAAAGCAGCGTTTCCATCCAAGAAGTCAAAGAGAACAAAATCGTCACTTCCTGATTAACTGGTGCCAAATATAATATGTAAAAATTGAATTTTTTTGAGGCAGGATAAGCTGCGTGAATCTTCTCTATTTAACAAATGACTTGCCCCTCAGAAGACGATGCCGACATGCAATGAACACGTGGTGGCATTTGAAGGCTTAAGATGCGGAGCACAGACGCTCTTAACAGTTCTGGTGGTAATTAATAATATAGTAACACTAATACTGAAATAGTTAAGGCATTTTAGAATGACCAAAACAACATTTCAGATGTTTTACAATGTACTCAGCCTGCTGATTTTTCCATTCACACACATTTTTATCATCACATGATCTCTTATAACAAAATTACATGACCATTTTTAATGCGCATACTAGAATTTGTTCAGTAAAAGTGTTTCCATTGTAGTTTTTGTGCATCTTTTCACATTGAATTAAAAGTTTATCCTACTCAAACATTTTTTATGCACATTTTCAAAATTGATGCACATCTTGCCATTTCCATCAACCTTTTTTTTATATTTTTATATAACATTTTTTTAAAGTTCTCATAAAAATAGGTGGAAGAAACATAGCTGTATCCTTTTATTTTTTGCATGAATTCATAGATCTGTAAAACATATCTCTTTTTTAAGTCAGATTTTCTGACAGCTGTAAAGATTAGGTCATATATCTTAAAAGTACACATTTAGTTTGAATAAATTGAGTTGTATTATCTTTCAAAACATCAGACTGAAGTGAGAGCGTGCTCACCAGGCATAGGGTTAAATTGCATGGAAAGTCTGTGTATCTCAGTTGTCTCTAAGGTTTCCCTATTGCGTATCAGTTAACTGTAAGCTCCTCCTCACCTTGTTCAGCTCCTCTTTGATATCACAGTTGTCTAAGCCTAGGCGTTGGTAATCGTTTTCCATCACGCCCCGGATAATGTTAGTCATTTGCTGGTAGTCCTCAGGGCTAACATGACTGAAGTTAATATGGTGTGGGATCAAGCTTGGATTGATCTCTTTACCTAGGAAACCAATGATCTTCTTTGTGTTCCTAAGACGCATTACAACAAGAAAATCAACTGTAAGGTCGCTGGCTCTGTATTGAGTTTTTATCACATTTAGGGAATATTTTATACTTACATTTCCACACATTTGGCATTCATGATGTTGGCTTTGAAGCCCAGCACAGCAAATACGACTAGAGTGGCCAACACTGAGGTGAAGAAGTTAATGAAAGAAACCAGCACAGCATCGAAGTGGCAGTTGTTGTCTCGTTTGTTGTAGCTGGAGAAGGCGATAACACCACCAAAACCGAGTCCCAGGGCAAAAAAGACTTGTGTCGCAGCTTCACGCCATACTTTAGGCTCCAGCATGATTTCCAGCTGTGAGAAGATATTGAAGTTGATATTGTAGAATTAATTTTCACATGCTGAGTGTGGGACACTGTTGTGCTTTTCATTAATTACAATTGATGTCAAAATTATTAGCCCTCCTGTGATTTTCTTTTTTTTTCTTTTTCAAATATTTCCCAAATTATGTTTACCAGAGGTATTTTTCACAGTATTTCTGATAATATATATTTTTTTTGTCTGGAGAAATTCTTATTTGTTGTTTTTTTTTTTTGTTTGCTAGAATAAAAGCAGTTTCTAATATTTTTTTTTTTAAACTAAATTAATCTAGTTAAGCCTTTAAATGTCACTTTAAGCTGAATACTAGTATCTTGAAAAATATCTGGTTAAATATTATGTGCTGTCATTATGGCAAAGATAAAAGAAATCTGTTATTAGAAATGAGTTATTAAAACTATTATGCTTATAATTGTGTTTAAATCTTCCTGTTGAACAGAAATTGGTGACAAAAAATATAAAGTGGGGCTAATAATTCAGGAGGGCTGATAATTCTGCCTTTAAATGAAAATATCTGACAATATATTAAACTGTGAAGGGCATTTTTCAGTAGTGGATGACTGACTTTTTCAGTCATACTGACTAATATATATACAGTCAAGCCTGAAATGATTCATACCCCTGACTTAATTTTTTTATGTAAATAAAATCAGATAAATATTTTTTTCCACAATGATGCCTCTTGTACATCATATTATTTTCTTTTGGGAGAAGCCTTTGTCATTTCTGGTATATAAAAAAAAAAAACTTGCTGGTTGAATAAAAAATAACCAAGTCATAATTTGCCTGGGCTATGAATAATTTTCGGGCTTGACTGTAGGTAAAATACTTTGTTAAACACCACATATTATATAGAACATGTTTACCCATTATAGAAATATGTAACCCTGGAAAAAATTAAGCGACCACATAAAAGTTATCATCAGTCATGTGTATTTGCCATTAATATGTATATGTTTTTAGTAAAATGTATATAAAAAACAAAACGATAAAAATCTATTTTTTATTAAATCATTTTAATAATAAACTGTTAAATTCCAATAGGTCAATATAAAATATTCCATGCTTTTAGACTTTATATATACTGGGGAAGAATTTATAATTGTATATTTTACATAGTCGCACACCGAGACCTTTTGGAATATAAAAAGACAATTTGAGATTAAAAAAAAAAGTTTGGAGCAAGATCCAGAATATATACAAAAAATAAATAAAAACCATTAGTCCAAGGCACTTCTTGAGTGCGGTGGACTTAGGGATGCACAGTATTGGAAAAATTCTGACATTGTGGTATTTTGTTTTGCTGGATTACATATTACCATATGAATATAATTTCACCAGATGATTTCAATAGCTCTATTTGAAAAGATTTCATTCATTTGCATCAACTAGGATGATCAGGTCTTTTTCTATGCTGTGCATCTCCATGAAATATAATAAATTACAAGCATATATAAATACAGCAGAGCAAAAAAAGTTATGTAAACAAAGCTTAGTGGTTTTCTGGAGAGTCAAACAGTATTCGAGTACAGAAATTGAACAATCAAATGTAAAATAACATACAGTAGTAATCATTGTATAAATCATTTTCAAATAATACTATCTTTATTTTTTAAATGCGATGTGACTATTGCGGGTATACAAATTGCAATATTGATGCTCAAACTATATATTGTGCAACTCTACTTCAAATGATGAGTTTTTAAATATATCTTTAAGAATCCCTTATCCAATAATAAGCACCAACACATTAATTACCCCTGAAGCACTTTTTCTTTGATTCAGAATTTTATAAAAAAAATATGTATTTTTGTGTTCTACAGAGAAAAACAAACAGATTTGTAACATACAAAAGTGCTAAAAAGCTTAAATATACATCTTTATCTATATTCTGCTAATAGTTCTAAATCATTGGATGAGCAAAATGACTGTTTTTTACCTATTCAACAATGCAATGCTTGTAATGACTCTGCAATTACCATTATGTATGATGCGGTAGTGCTACTTTTCAAAAGCAGAGGCTACATACTATCATTTAATTATACATTGCACAAACCACCCACTGATAAGACTCTACTTAACACAACAAGGGGCACATTGACAACCCCTAGCACTGAGAAATGTGACCACGTCTTGTTTCTGTACGTTGCATGTTTATTATGTAGATTAACAGCAACAACAAGACAGTCAACTGTGCTTAGGCTTTGCTAAGAAAAGAGTTAATTCACTCCTGCTGAATCACGTCACAAATGCATGCTGGGATATCTGGCTGGGATATTGTTTCCATAGATACATCTACTAGTCTCCACTGGACCGAGACGAGGAATACACGTGGGAATTAGTAATGGATGATTATGATCATTTTGAATGAATTAGATTAATTGCTGCTGTATGAAGCAGAGCATGTCAGATAAATTGGTCTAATCGTTGTGGTTGCATGTCATCTGCTCTGCATTGTGTCTTACCTTGGGGGTGAACATGTGGATGATGCCGTCCACAGAACCCTTGAGCAGGAAAGCACGAGCCAGGAAACAAATAAGCACCACGTAAGGGAACAGAGAGCTGAAGTACATCACCTGCAATCAAACATTACCAAAACAATTAGCAAATAATGTCACCGTATAATGCTATAATGTATAAAATAACATTTAGATCAATATTCCCCATGCTAGTGTTGAACCGTTGCACTTGAACCTTCCTTTTCTACACATAAAAAGTGTCCTCAGTCGCTGACAAGCTTGTTTTGAATGATAAAATAAATGACCGTCAAGACACAAGCGACATCCTTGCTGCATGTCTCATAAAATATTCAAAAATGCCTATGTCTGTGAGAAAGAGAAGAGCAGCCGTGTGGATAAATGGGAAAAGCCAAAGGTAGCATGCAACCAAATGCATACAAACAGACAAATAAATGCAAAATGTATGTGAGTATATATGTAAAGATATGTAGTAGCAGTATATCGAAGCTGTGGAAATCACCTACCACTCTTTGCTAATTCACGTTTAGTGCTTAGTAGCTTTATTAAGAATTAATCTATATTTATATTTACAAATAAAAGTTTTTTTTATTAAATAACCTCACCACTCTATTTTATTAACATCATTTTATTAAAAATAACCTCACCACTCTACTACCCCTAAATATTATTAATTCTGAGTGTGCCTCACACAGGTGAGTGGGCTTAACAAACCACTTGTAGAAAACATTTCTCTGACACTTTAACCGACACGTGCACCAGTTTTTTGCACATTTGCACCAGACACATTTTTACAATCACTCCGTATTAAAAAAAAAACACTGCACAAAATACATTGTGCATTTATGAAGTGTACTTCAAACAGGTGAGTGGGTTTAACAAGCCACCTGTAAAAAACACCCTCTCTCTCAGAAACAAAACAAAAAAAAAAATTACTTTCCTCTAGCACTAAATTCTCTGAGCACAAACAGTTCCTTTTTATAATTAGCAGTTATTGTGTGTTTTGTCTCTTCTTGTTAAATCTCTGAATTCCTCCTCGATCTGGAAAAAATGCTGCTTACTGACTGAATGTAAATTTCTGCTTTAGAAAAGACACGAATGAATAAACAACGGTTCATGTAGAAGCATGTTAAGAATAATGAGTTCTATTGAAAAGAAAGCCATGTTCTCTTTTTAAGAAATGTTTTTTAAGTGTTTACTGAGTACATAAGGAGTTTGACAATTTTGAAGAAATGAATAATTACAATTTAACTAAACCTGTTAGATTTTTGTAAATCTATAGTAAATTGAAAGCACAGTATGTAATTTTTCAGCTAGAGGACATGTATTCACAACAAACAAAGAAGTAATTTGATGACGCAGCGACTGAGTGTGCAATCATGGGAGTTGTGGTCTATTTTTTGGGACACTTTAATTTTAAAAAGGTTTTACATATGCCTTTAGGCGACTAAGTCACTTAAGAGTAAAAAAAAACAAATCAGATGAATAAAATAATTATGACTAAATGGATTTAAAAAACTTAAACTTTGAAAAATGTCTCAAAACATCACATCCTAAATGACTAAATAGACTTGCTTGAAATCTGATCTGGCCAATATAATCCCGGTGAAATGTATTTATAAAAATTTGACTTATAGATGGTTTGTTTCATTTGGTATTTTGATATTTAAAATACAATGAAGCACATTGGAGTCATTGGAGATATATTTTTGCTGTACTACTCGTCTGAACAAAGTAGTGTTATAGTGCTTATCTTAACAATATAAGTGATAACAATATAATATGATAATGCTGATTGCAATTTTAGGAATGTTGTGACCAAAGGCCAAATTCTAAGAATAAAAGAAATTACATTAAAGACCATGGGGGTGTATTTTATATCTTTCAGTGTTGCCAATCCCCCTTAAGCAATATTTGTTTTGATTGTGTTACTCACTAAAACTATTAAAAGATTGTTTATGAATTGAATTAAAATGTAAATATTAGATGAAAAAAATAGTACTAATAGTACTTTAAACTAGAGCTACAGAAACATCCCAATCATTCTAAAATTATAAATTCTTTCCAAATAGTTGTTTAACAAATCTAGTGCAATTGTATTCCTATCACAATATATATCGCAGAATAAAAAAATCGCAATGTTAGATTTTTCCAATATCGTGCAGCCATACTTTAAACTAGTATTATTCTTAAAAGTTGAATAAAAAATCTTAAAATAAAAAAATAAAAATACAAAATACTATTAAAATGACAAAAGTGCATTAGAAACGGACTAAACCGAATAACTACTGTAAGGTGATATCAAAAGCTATTAAGTAATACAATAGCATATAAATGATATATAAGAGAAATAATGGTTGATGACTCATACATTGCAATGCTGGGTAGGGTTGGAGTGCAGTACAGTCATGAAGTCACACCTTAAATATAAATTCATAATTTTCTCCTTTACAAAAGAATCATTTGAGCACTTAATGGAAAATACCTATCTTAATCCCTAAATTATAAACTTTTTAGTTTAGACTTATTTAAAATTGGTTTATATTATTGATTTTATGAAAGAATTCCACAAATAATCGACAATTTTTAGCTTACTGTAATCTTTCTTTTACTGCATGACCGTAATGCTGAAAAGGTTACTGACTCATCTCTGATTCATCAAGGGCGTACCGATCTTAAAGCGTAAGAAAAAAAGTGTCAATTTTAATTATCCCACAACTTAGAAGATTAAAAGACACGCTTTCTGTGTGGCTCCTGAAAAATGAAACATCAAGAAGGTTTTATAAAGGTCTATCAACTCCTCTTCCTGCACTGTAATTCTACACTACAGCATCCTCAAACACTAGTAATTGTCGTTGAGTCAGATTGCCAACCAGAAATTGCCATGTTTTTGTGCACACAAAATGACACACGTACACACAAAAAGAATGTAATCGTGTGCCTTTTGCTGGGGGTGCTCTTTTGTGGCAATGTTCAATGAGACCTTGGTTATCTTTTTTAAGGTAAATCCCTGATTAGGGTTTAAAGAGAGTCCTTATCCCCTTCAGAGAATGACATAGTCTATCCCATACTATAATGACCTTAGTAATACAGGGGCCACTCTTAGAAAGCAGGAATCCATCTGCTGCTGCTTAAACTGGGAATATAGCTGTTATGCTGTTATTAGACAACATCTACAGTCGAAGTCAAAATTATTAGCCCTCCTGTGAATTTTTTTCTTTTTCAAATATTTCTCAAATTATGTTTAACAGAGCAAGCAATTTTTACAGTATTTTCTATAATATTTTTTCTTCAAGAAAAAGTCTTATTTTTTTATTTTGACTAGAATACAAGCGTTTTTTATAAAAAAAAAAAACAAAAAAACATTTTAAGGTCAATATTATCAGCCCCCTTAAGCAATATTTGTTTTTGATTGTCTACAGAACAAACCAGTTAAACAGTGACTAACATACAACAACTAAAAACATTAAAATGTATTAAAACAATTATAAAAGAATGAAAAAGAAAAGAAAGACACAATAGTGCAATCTGTCGGACGTAGCACAGTGCTCATTCAGTAAAGGCACAGCTAAAAAGATGTGTTTCAGTCTTGATTTGAATGTGCCTAATGTTGGAGCACATCTGATCATTTCTGGAAGCTGATTCCAGCAGCGAGGGGTGTAGTAGCTGAAAGACGATTCACCCTGCTTTGACTGAACTCTTGGATAATTAATTCTTAATTACCCTTACTTGCCTAGTTAACCTAATTAATCTAGTTAAGCCTTTAAATTGCGCTTTGAGCTGAATACTAGTGTCTTGAAAAGTATCTAGTAAAATATTATGTACTGTCATCATGGCAAAGATAAAAGAAATCAGTTATTAGAAATTAGTTATTAAAACTCTTATGTTTAGAAATGTGTTGAAAACAATTGGGGAATAAAATACACGTACTATATAGGGGGCTAATAATTCAAGAGGGCTAATTTTGACTTCAACTGTATTTATTGCAGATTTTGAAGCACTGTAAATATACTGTAAATTTTGTTACATATACCCCATGCAACTTTTATATAGTTAGGCATGGGCCGGTATAAGATTCTGACGGTATGATAACCCTGGATAAAAATATCACCGTTTCGCGGCATTGTGATTACTGCTCTAAAATATATTCTTTTTAAATGTCTGGTTAAAAAAACTAAACCTTTTTCCCCTTTAAACACAAAATATTTTATTTTGAGAAACATTTAAAGTATTTTGGAGCAGTAAACATGTCAGACTAAATCATTCAAGTGAATCACTGACTTCTGCTGTCTTTATTTGTTTCAAAAACACAGATTTCTTTACAATTTACACCTAAAAAAATAAAATAAATAAAAAATCTTACTAATACCTTAGGAACGATAAAGCAGAAAATTTTGGCGGTATGAAAACCTTGACTTTTCCAAACCGCGGTATACCTTGAAAACGGTTATCGTTCCATATATATATAGGTTATCCCCTATAGTTCACCTAAAAATGTCAATTCTGTCAATAATTACTACCCTTCATGTTGTTCCAAACACCTGAGACTTCAATTCATCTCCAGAACATAAATTACAATATTTGGAATGAAATCTGAGAGCTCCCTCATCCTCCAATGATCCTGGCTCATTCAAGAAATCAAAACAGTTCACATGTCTTCGGTGGTTTATTTGGAATACAGTGTTACTATGAGGGCACAAGAATACTTTGTGCCTCATAAAATCAAAATAATGACTTTATTCAAGAGTCTCTTTTCCTCAGTGTCAGTATAGGGCGCATGACACTGAGGAAAAGAAACTGTTGAATAAAGTCATTATTTTCACACACAAAATTATTCTCAGATTTCTTAAAATATCTAAATAACTAAATGTGTGTTTTTGGTTGAACTAACCCATGCCCAGTTTGGTTGAAAGCAAACCATGCCATCTGGGGTTGCCAGAACGTCAGGATAAAAATATAAAAAAACACATTTTAGGATTTATGGAATGAACTTACATTTACATTTGTTTTTTTGTTTTTTTATTATAAAGTGATAAATATATTAACACAGATGGTAAAGAAAATATATTGTATATGTAGCTTTTTCACATGATAATGTAAATGTTGCAATATAAATCAATTGTGTCATAAATGCAAAAACAATGCATAATCACGGTAGCACAAATGAAAATAAAATAACGCAAGACATAGTTAAGCAACCACATATGATGTAAAAATAGACCCTGATGTGCATAAATGTTAGCAAAACAACTAAAATGTCATTTGTTTTTATTGAAAAAAAACATCACATGCGTATTGTCATCCAATGATGCCAATTTACTTTACTTTTCACTGTAAATTATACTGAAAGAAAACCTCAAACATGTGGCATGTAAACATTAAATGTCCTTTTATGTTCTTATAGTTAATCACCACACATAGTAAGGAAAATTTACTTTTTTTATATAAAATAAAAATGTAGGAATATTTAAAACATCACTTTTTAAAAATTATTTAGCTATTAAATATATTTGTATTTAATAAAACTCTTAAACTGTTTTTATTTCTTTAAGGTTTTTTAAATACTACTACTAATAAACCAGCTGTTGAAAGGGAAGCAGCTCTGATGTAATGGTACCACGTGTTGTCTAATCTGTACAGATGCTGCGTCACGTTTCACAAGGTTACGCAGGCCTGGATCACATGAGATGCTGATGGCTCTCACTGATATCAGACCGTCAGTGTTGCTCTGTGTGTTCCTTTAAACACATCCCTTGAGGTCTTTGCTGTTTTGTATTGTGGAACTAATATCAGACATTCCTCGAACAAAACACCAAATGCCTTTCTTACCTTTCCAGATGACTGGATACCCTTGATCATAGCAAGGCACACCATGGTCCAGGCTGCCAACAGGCACAGAGTCATCCTCCAGTTGAGTCCTCCACCCTCTGAGATGGAGTCAGAGATGTCCAGAGCCACACGATACCAGTAGTAGGTCGTGGCCGAGCTCTTCTCACACTCTGGTTCGACATCTACACAATAACATGACAATTACAATCTTGTATAGCGTTAAAAAAAACAGTCAATATATGAACTGTATTAATTCTTATAAATATATCATATACAGGTATGGAATAAGAGATGGATTTTATTATGGGTTTGAGTAAAATGTTAATGTTTGTTTTATTTATGTTTTTATAACATTTCTTACACATCAAGTAACACTATTGCAATCTGGTGCATTTTTAGCAGCATTTTACAATACGGCACAGTTAATGTTAGGGGTTTAAATCACACTGATCTCGGTTCGGTTACGATTATCATGCCATCGATTCGGTTCAATTCGATATCTCGGTGCATCACGATGCCTTGACGATGCTTTTTATACATAATTAGATTTTTTCCTCACAACACAAAAAAAATTAATTAAAATCTATAAATATATTAATATTTATATATTATTTCTAATACAACTTTGTCTTTTAATGCAAGCAGTCAAATATGTGAACTGTACCTTTAATTTTACCTTGTTTTGAATGTTTTAGACCAGGGGTGTCCAAGTTTTTGGGCCGAGGGCCAGATGCAAAAAACAAAAGTTGTCCTGGGACAGATTTCACAATTTCACAGACAAGGATATATACATATATCATTCATTCAATTATTTTCTTTTTGGCTTAGTCCCTTTATTAATCTGGGGTCGCCACAGCGGAATGAACTGCCAACTTATCCAGCATTTGTTTTACACAGCGGATGCCCTTCCAGCTGCAACCCATCTCTGGGAAACATCCACACACACTCATTCATTTATACACTACGGACAATTTAGCCTACCCAATTCACCTATACCACATGTCTTTGGACTTGTGGGAGAAACCGGAGCACCTGGAGGAAACCCACGAAACTACGGAGAGAACATGCAAACTCCACACAGAAATGCCAACTGACCCAGCCAAGGCTCGAACCAGCGACCTTCTTGCTGTGAGGCGAACGTGCTACTCACTACGCAGTGGCGCCCGGATATATATATTTCTCAATGAACTTTTGTTTAGATTCATCAGTGAAAATGTTTGCTCTCATATATATGTAGAGCCAAACAGACTCATCGTTCTTTTTGAATGGCGTTTCATCAAGGGAAATTTGGATGAATCCAAACTCTTGTAAAACTCAGACATTTCTTCCACTCACTGTTGATTTTCCTTTTTCTTGGTTGCGCCATGGCTCGCCAAAATGTGGTTATCAATTATGTTTCCTTTAGTTTGGTCAGTTCGTTTTACGTCATAACAGGAAATGCTGCCTAATTGAAGGCACGTGATAGCGACACCCAGTGGTTATTGTACAGCGGGCCAGATTCTATTAATATTTCAAAAAAGCCTCGCGGGCCTGCCACTAAACTGATTGCAGCCGTAGTTTGGACACCCCTGTTTTAGACAAAACTAATGTAAATATTATCCCACTTGCTTTTTAAACACTGTCAAGCGAGATTGTACACTCCTATCATTGGTCATTGTCTTTACCCGCTCAATGAAAGGGCTGCAATTGGCTTTAAAAATGAAAGAGCTGTTCACCGACACGGGAAGAACAGCCACGATTGCAGTCTATATGCGCATAATATGTGGTTGTCACATGTAATCCATAATAGACGTGGTGTAGAAAACTTGTACCACAGGCACGCCCATGTCTGGATCCACAAGTATCGCTTTAACAGCCGAGAGAGGAAAATTTACCAGCAGGTCAAATGTCCAAAGTGTGTGTGTGAGAGAGACAGAGAGGCAGAGATGGCTTTTTACAGCATTTCTCCCTAGTAGTGAAATAGCGGCTTGTGCAGTATCTTCTTTAGTGTTAGTGAAAGACTGTCCAGCAAACTCACCAGCAGTGAACTGTGCACAATTATCTGCTTTTTAAGTAGTAGGAGCATTTTATTAACTCGCCCTTGCCTCCTTCGCCATAGTATTTTAACATAACATAACGCATAGGAGATAAATGACATCAGTACATAATAACCGGTTAGGATTTATTACTGAACCTATATCGAATTGTTCGCATCTGCATCGCGGTGCATCGAAGAAACAATTCATTTTGACACCCCTAGTTATTTTAGTAACATGAATAAACAATAGTTCAACATTAATTAATGCATTATTAAAATCCAACGTGGAGCTTGTTAACATTAGTTAATAAGATAACATGTTCTGACAATGAGAAAGGAGCGGCACAGTGCCCTAATCGTTAGCACTGTCGCCTCACAGCAAGAAGGTCACTGGTTCGAGTCCTGGCTGGACCAGTTGGCATTTCTATTTGGAGTTTACATGTTCTCCCTGTGTTCACGTGGGTTTTCTCCAGTTGATCTGGTTTCCCTACAGTCCAAAATATGCACTATAGTTGAATTGGGTAAACAAAATTGGTTGTAGTATATGAGTGTGTGTTTGTGAATGCGAGAGTGTATAGGTGTTTCCCAGTACTGGGTTGTGGCTGTGTAAAACATATGCCGGAATTGTTGGTGGTTCACTCTGCGGTGACGACCCCTGATAAATAAGGGATTAAGCTGAAGGAAAATAAATGAAAAATAAGCAACTATATTTTCATCAAACATGAATTAATACGCAAATAAATAATGTTCTTTGTTTGTTAAAGTTAGAACAAGTACATTAACTAACATTAACTACAAATCCCGTATTGTAAAGTGTCACTGCATTCTTTTTCAGATTAACTAATGTTTTCTTTTTGTTGTGATTGAGATTGAGTAATTCCATCAAATATCGATTTCTTTACTCTTCTTAAGCTGGCAACATTGGTATTTTGTTGTCTAAAAATTTAAATAAACATATGGCAGCTTTTGTGTTGTTATTTTATGCAAAAAAGAAAATAAATCAGGAAGAAACGTTTTTAGTTATTAAAACTTATTAAAAAAATATTCAACATATAACTGAGAAATGTTCAAATTGATCATTTTAAAGTGGACCCATTATACCCCCTTTTTACAAGATGTAAAATAAGTCAATAATGACCCTACATTGTGTATGCAAAGTTTCAGCTCAAAACATTTCATAAATAATGTTTTATAACTCTTCGAAACTGCCCCATTTAGGCTTTGATCCAAATTGTGCCATTTTGGTGATCGTCGCTTTAAATTCAAATGAGATTGTGCTCTATTTTGAAAAGGATTAAAAATGCCTATGCATTACCATGGAAGGCTGCTTCTCATTCAGGGCTGTCTATGCTAATGAGGGAGAGATTATAACTAATGGGCAGGGCTTTCCCCTACGATGACACGTACAAAGGGAGAATGTCAATCAAAATGTTTCTACAGACTTTTTAATGAAGTGTAAATATAAAAATGTAATTGATTAATTTAACCATTAAAAGCTGCCTATTTTCACAAAATAGTTGCCACAAAACAGGTTTTAAACACCCTATAAATGGGATTTTTGCAAAATGGGTCCACTTTACATATTTGCTTCTGCCCTCCAGTATTCATTTTTGCAAAGCAATAATTTTTTTTTTAAACCTAAATGATACCTGACCATACTTGGAAGTTAAATGTATTTTTAAAAATGTAAAATGTAATGCAATGGTCTTCTTTAGTTTGTCTTACATGTATTTGTTTTATTTTTGACCAGGGGACACTCATGCCAGGGAAGAGGCTGCTGGAAAGACTGTGAAAAGTAGAAGAGACTCCAGCCAATGATAACGTTGTAGTAGAGCGCCACAAAAAAGCACACCTGCAGTAAGAAAAAACATTGGTTTAAAATTTTGGCTGCACCATCTCCCCAAGTCTTTAAATGTTTCAAGTAGTTGCCTTTCTGCCTATATTTATACAGTGCACTTGAAATAAGTTACGTTTACAGTACAAAAAAGCAGTGATATTCACCAAACAGCTGGCAAAGCCGATGCCACCCAGATGTGGGCTGATGTAGTTCCAGACACCGATGCTGCCCCGACGGATGCGCTGACCCACTGCCAGCTCCAGGAAGAAGAGTGGAATCCCAATCAAAATCAGAAGTATCAGGTAGGGAACCAGATATGCTCCTACAAAAAAGAGAAGGCTTGATCATGGCTCTGCTTCTTTAAACCTTGTATCCTGTTGGGGATATTTTCATCCACTTTGGGGTGATTTTGAGTCTTCATTTGGCCACAACTTTTGTCTGTGTTTCAGCAAATGGTATGATTGTTGGTGACAAGTCTTATTTTCACACATATTTTGGCAAATACTTTAATTTAAAAAAATAAATCACCAATACACACTGGGCAAATTTACTACCCTTTTGTTATATTAGTGGCTGTTTTTGCCCTATTGTTTTCCATTATAATGCCATTTTTATTTGACGCAATTTTATTATGTTTTCTTGATTGTTGGTGTTTTTCGCTGTTGGGAAGAGGTACAGTTGGTCATTTTTACTGTTGGTCATCAGTTGCAGTGCAAAAAAAAGCCTAGTTTCTGGCTTTGATATGGAGTGTATAGTGTGTGTGTCTGAGCCTGACCTTTGCGCACTTACCTTAATACTGTTTGTCTGAGAGAATCAAAATAAGCACCTCAGCTCTAAAAACATAGTAAACATAGTAAGTGTAACTATAATTTGTTGTTATACTTCATAGGACTCCATATAAAAGCCATAAACGTTTTTTTTTTGCACTGGCATATCTAAAAAATGTAAAAAAGCACACTTATTTAACAACACACTTTACATGCCAATTTGCACATAACAGCTGCACATATAATGTTGTATATAGTAATACACTGTACATACACTTGTCCATTTGTATATTTGCATTTAACACTTACTTCTATTTTTTTGAATATATTTATTATCTGTTTTTTGTCCTGTCTCTGTAATTCTGTTGCACTGTGGAAGCTCTGTCACGAAAACAAATTCCTCGTATGTGTGAACATACCTGGCAATAAAGCTCTTTCTGATTCTGATTCTGATTCTAAAAAAGGGTTAATGGTGCCTACTGATGATCAACAGTAAAATGACCTCTTTCCAACAGGAAAACAACCAACAATCAAGAATCCATGATTATTTGGTGTCAGGGCTTTGCAGTTAAAAAATGTGGTTATATTGGAAGTCGATGGGCAAAAACAGCCACAAACATAATGAGAGGGTAGTAAATTTGAACAATACACAGGGGTTAAAGCTTCTACATAAAGGATTTGAGATATAAATTATGTCAGAAACAGTATATTCATGTCACAGTTGACAGTGCGTAAATGAAATTACAAAATGACCCATTTCAATGAATATTTAAGGTCAGTGTCTGATTATTTTTGAATGGCCATTATTGGTGTCATAGACTTTTTGTTTTCTTTTTTTTTCCAAAGTTGTATTTAAATGTGCAGTATGTAAGTTTGACACCCTGTGGTTGAACTATTGCATTCCTGGATCAAAACAAATGCAAGTGCAGGTTGCCTGATTGACGACCAACAGCGAGACTATCGAGCCTAAAGGCTGATTTAAACCGTGTTCTAAATAAAAGCAATGGCACACGATAGTAGGAATATTGTCCATATTAAAAGGAGTTTTTGTTATATCCAACACCTCAAATTGATGTTTTAGAAACGGCTTCTATTTCCTGCAGCTGATAAGCAGGATAAACTGATTACCTCAGGTACACCTCATGTGCTGTATTAACTGCTAATAATGTGAGTTTGAATGCCATTGTTTTGTTACATTTATTGGCATACTACTGAAAGCAGCAGCAGATAGTTCACCTCATATCTTGAAAATTAAAACAAACTTTTTTAATTTAAACTTTGGAACTGTGATTCGGCATGTACATTTAATAACATGAAAGAGGTTTCATATGTATTAATTAGATTATAAAACTTATCATTTTGTGAGTAAGTGCATTATTCTGTGCTTTTGAATGGCTGTATTAAATTTCTATTGTTTCGTCTGGTTCAAACAGCCTAATTGCTTATCACTGCAAATCTTGTCACATAGGGAGTTGTTAGGACACGCGTTTACAATGTAACCTGCTCACCTAATGTTTACATTCATAATATTTAAATTATTTGTCTGCTACTGTCCACCGGAGGTCGCATTTCGGTCATGGACGTATGTTATGAGAGTCTTCCTGACTGAATGAATAAAATATGTGGTTTTCCAACAAGGCAACCCAGGGTGCTAAAATATAATTGGGTAATCTGGCTTTGAGTTCTAGCACCAAACGCCCGTTTTCAAATCAGAATATCTGACTTCAGCATTGTTTTTCAGATAAACAAGTATGTTCACTTGGCATGTTTCTTAAATATCTGCAAACATATTATGGTATCTTTATGCTTTAGAAGAGTCGAAAACTTACATACAGCACCTTTAAATTTGAGCAGAAGAAATGCAGCCTTTTTACATGTATTTGCATCTCCCATTTACCAGTCAGTCAGCTTATGAGTTTGTTTTTATGCATTTATGTTTTTGCTATTTATTAATAAATACAATTAAAAAACAATTATGTTATGTAAAATTTTGTAATGTGCTTGTAATTTTAGTTTTCATAAATTTTTAAAAAAATGAATTCATTTAATTTCATTTTATTTTATGATTTCAGTGATTTACACTTATGGCCACATATCTATATTTCATTTAATTTCAAATAGTTTAAACAATTTTAGTTAACAACGACAACTGGTACATTTTAGCAAAATATGAATGAATAGACTCATAGAACTCATTGTGGTTATTTGCAAATATTTTCTGTCTTGAATTAAACTCATTACGGTAAGCCAAAAAGGGACGATACTGACATTTCAAAAGTGTTCAAGCGTTGCCAGTGGCACAAGATAGAAAACATTCCTTCCCATTGCCTTATGGGGAACATCTTCATTACAATGGCATTGCTTTGAGAGTTCCGTTGGGCTGCTGTTTTTCCAACATGTTGTAGTCATGTGCTTTAATGTAGAAACCCACTGAGATTACCGATAATTATGATAATTTTAGACACCACAATCTGTTATATTTAAAAACAACCAAGTGTGATTAAACTGAAGTGAAATGGCATGACAGATACTTAAGAACTGAAATGATATGACAAATACTCATAAAAATGCTGTGTAAACTCTTGTGTAATGCATATGGAAACCTCTTGGTTTGTGCAGTCAACTTCAAATGGTCTTTGTTTGCCTATTTAGACTTATTTTCGAGTAAATATGAAGGAAAAGACATGATTTGGTTCATAAGTAGTTGATTAGACAAGTTTTAGAAATTATATCAAATAAATGTGGCATCATTCCATCAAAACTACAGTTTTACATTTTGCTTTTGTGGTGATTTAAAGTAACATTTCACCCATTTCACCTACTAGTGAAGTCAATGGGATGAACTATCCCTTTAATGTTTATTTTGGTCAGATTGGGCGCTATAAGATGCTGCCTGAAAAATCAGTGACTCTGCAAGTTGCGTGAAGGCATCTGGTAGACTGGGTCTAGCGGTGTTTCTTGAGGACAAAATGTGCTGTCATGGATGGCACACAGATGGTGCAGTGTTGTGGTTGTGCTACCCTGGCAGAGACAGAGGCAAATACAGCCCACACACAGTGGCCTATTTAATCTAATTAGAGATCTGCTCAGCAGGGTGGCCACACTTACTTATTATGACCTGGAAAGTAAGACACGACTGTGGGCTGTGGTCAAACACTTAACAGAACATGACACAAAACAGTCGTATACAAATACAAAGACAACACCAAATTTAGGACAGAAGTACTTTTTAAAAATGACAGCTGTTGCGTTGATCGCTTTCTCTTTCTTTCTGATCAAGACATTATTCACCTGCTCTGAAAGTGTCGTTTACAAAGAGAAATATGTTAGTAATCATATCTACTGTATGTCATTGCTCTGAGGGAGACCAGGGTAGGAAGCTGTAATCTGCTTTCTCTTGACATTAAACAGCTTTGTGTAATCGCAGATGGGTAATATAACCTGTGATTATCCTGCACAGGCAAAACGTTTCATTTCAGTACCTTGCCTGACTAATGTGGGAACTCAGATCTCTTGCTCAGACAACCTACTATTTTTATTGGCTGATAGATTACTTTAATTTACAAACAATTACCTGATTATTTGTTCTTAATTATTAAACATTCAGATTAGTTACAAAGTGAATTATGGTGACCTAAAATCCCATTATTTTCTCTAGATTACTTTCATTGACAAACAATTGTTTAATTATTGTGGATCTTTGTTTGTATTAATTAAACATTCAGATTAGTTACAAAGTGAATTATGAAGCCCCAAATGCCATTCTTTTCTTATAACCTTAGGCACTGAAAATACACTGACTTAACTTGTATTTCCTGTATACGCATGAAAGAGGAAACGCATACTTAGAACTTGTAAATGAGGTGTCAGACATATGTCTGACTTAAGCTTGTCAGTTATTGAAAAAATATTTTTTTGGTGTCTATGTGTTATAAAAACCATGATTTATTCATATTGATTTAGAGAAAAAGTGAAAAAAGTGTTAAATATAGATGCATTTTAGATAGAAATTTGGCTAATTACTGTATAAATCACATGGGTTGGTTAATTATACGTAGTTGAGGGCAAAATTATGATCCCTGCAGTGAAATATTTATTCTTTATCAAATATACCAAAGTGATGTTTAACAGAGAAAGGAGATTTTCACAGTATTGCTGATAAAATATTTTCTTCTGGATAAAGTCTTTTTTGTTTTATTTTGGCTAGAATGAAAACAGTTTTTATTTTTTATTTTTTGGCCACAGAAAAGACCATTGTTATACCATGTTTATGGTATAAACTAATTAATCTAGCTAAGTTTTTAAATTGCACTTTAAGCTGAATACTAGTATCTTAAAAAATATCCAGTGAAATGTTATGTACAGTCATCATGGCAAAGATAAACGAATAAGTTAATATAAATTAGTTATTAACCATTAATTAAACCATTATGGTTGGAAACGTGTTGAAAAAAATCTTCTCTTCCTTAAACAGAAATTGGGGGAAACATTTAAAAGAAATTAAATGGAACAGGAGGGCTAATAATTCTGACTTAAACTGTATATGATGTTGGTTTTAAAAAATTTAATTACATTGCTTTCCTGCTGGACAAATGAAGATAATCCATTTGAATAATGCAGTGTTCATGAACTAATTAATGTCACTTAAATGCTTAACCTACCGCCACCATTTTTCTGGCACAAATAGGGGAACCTCCAGACATTGCCCAGGCCTACTGAGAAACCCACTTGGGCCAGAATGTACTGGAGTTTGCTGCCCCAGGCGGGTCTCTCCTCCTCTTCCTCTTCCTCCTCCTCCTCTTCTGATCCCTCCTCAACATCCTTTTGTTTATTCTGAGGAACATCTCCTACCATTAGAGAGCTCTTCTTGAAAGAGTCATCACAACTGTCTTCATTGGAGAGCAAATCTTTGACTGATTCCGTAACGTCGTCATCGTCAATCTCTCTCTTGACGGTTTTGCTGTTTTTGGGCATTTGAAAATGTCTTTATGGGGTGGGAGAAAGTCTTGGAAATCCTTTTTGATAGGTTAAGTAAGGGTCAGACATACAAAGGTAGGTCAGAGAGAGTGATTTAGACTGTAGACAAGAAAGCGTGGGCTGATGGGATGTTTATCTTCTCATTTTCACACTTTGGGTTTCCTGTGAAATGAAAACAAAGAACAGAAACTAGAAAGTTAATTCCCCTAAAATGATGCAATGTGTCACTTGTTTACATGATATAGACAGAATAGTATAGTATATACTAACACATAGTAAATATATGTATTAACCGTGAGCTAGAGAGAGATTTTGCTATGGTGACTTGCATATCATTAATAATTGTGTAGCAAGAGAGTATTTGTGTGTACCTCCTGTACACACACACGCACACAAATAATCTAAAAGTTTTTTCATTCTTTTATACCATTTCATGATGAGTATCATGGGTTATCTAGTTGTTATGCACAAATTTTGCTATTAATTGTTGTAGTTGTTACATTATTTAGAAAGATTGAGTAGACAAAAGTACATCATATACAAGTTATCCAGAACCCTGCTGTTGTCCTCCTTTACAACTTATATTTTGTTGCCAAGGGCAGATTTTAATTTTGGTTAGTTATAGCCTATGTAAATTATAAGCTTTCACGAAACTTCACCACATTAATCCAATAATACGCTTTTTTTAACAACCCGCCGTTTAAATACACATATCAGTTATTATCATGTGTAAGTGTGACTGACAAGCAGAGAAAGGCTGGTTATTTTTAGAAATTACAGAGACACCTGTAATCCACAGAATATCCCAGGTAACTGGGACAATTCATACATTGTTTCGTTGAGGAAAAACGCATAGACTAACGTTACATGTAATTTCGCCTTCATTCTAGTCAGGGCAGATATTATGATGCACAGAATGGCAGAAGCTGAATAACCATTAACCGCGTCACAGCTTATTCCATCTGACATCAAATGTCAACTCAAACCAACTGGACAGTCGGAACACGATCATATATCGCATCTAAATAATTTAGCTCTACTTCAGAACACGAGGTTTGTTCATTTGCATACGAACCCAAACAGACAAGAGCGCGCCTTCTGTAGTCACGTGGCCGAAGCGCCCCAGAAAAGCAGGTTTAAAACGCGATTTATTGTCAATAAAATAATAGTTTTTACGTCATGAAATCAATCTTCTGCGACTCAAAGGATCCGTTTTTTTGTTGAATTGTATACTGAACCACTAGACGACAAATGTGAGCAATGATGCTGTGCGGCGCGCTCTCGGCAGCATCTCTTGTGATGCATGGATTTCTTTCAAGGCTGCACCTTTCTGTAGATCAGCCTTCAGTAGAACACGCTTTCTCCGTCATCGTATCCCATTTATTTAGGAATTTTTCTTTAAATATCTGACATCTGACCTCCTTTTGAATTTGCTCATTCCAAAAAAGTAGCATATAAAGGGATTGTAAATTATGTCATAAATATACATGGGCGCAATGAATAAAAAAATAAAATAAGGTAATAAATAATTTGTCGTTAGCACAGGCCTGTGTTTAAATATGAATATATAATGAAATTCCGATTATTCTATTGAAATGTATTTTAAAAGGGTTATTTTACAGATTAAAGAATGTTCTCGCGCTCATTTGAAAAGCTAATATTGTTATTATGAATAATATAGCTTGTACATTTGTAAAGAACTTAATTTGACCCCCCCGCCCAAATTTACTATGTCACCCATGTGCGAGGTTTCATCATACACACTGCATCTGATTGCGCAGCCGTTCTCCCATCACACTATGTTAAATCAGCACTGTCGAATACAAAATAAAATCGTCTTACCTTATTACGAATGAAAAGGAAATGGGTTATGGTTTTAAAACAGGTTGTTCGACTTGAAGACGGTGTACACTCGATGGTTTTGGAGATGCATGTACAGCTCATATAAAATCTGATGTAAATGTGATGCAGGAGGCGCAGATGCCCTACTGTCTCTTTCGTCCGACCCACGCGAAATTGTCGGGGAAACTGATTTGAGTTCCCTGAAGAGCTGAACTAGGCGTGTCTTATTTTGTCTATTAACGTAATACCTTTAAATAAGTCAAATAATGTGGCGATATTACTTAGCATTGTGCTGTATAGTGTGTTTTTTATGTTTAGCAGATCATTTTTATTTAATTCCCCCCATTAAATGGAACGGAGTGGTACAATCCACTACTGAGCGCCCACAAGCTGGTTTTTCGGGGCGCACCGGCATTGTATTGTAACCTCGTGCTTGGAAATCTTACATCAGCTTTATGATAAAATGGCTGAATTCACTGATACTGCAAGGGCTTAAATGTGGTATATGAGTCTAATAACGACGTGCTGGCAACAATGGGAATTTGTCTCTATTATTGTGGTATTATTGTGTATTGTCTTACTGTGCATAACACTGTAAATCCTAGAAACGTTCCATTTGGACGGAAAAACGCGGCTACTCGGTGAATTAATGTATGCAAATTGCACTCCTGGTGGCGTCATAAAGAAAACAAAAAGAGTCATTGTCCTTGGTTATAATTCATGAGCAATTTGTCATAAAATGTGTTGTTTATATCGTGCACTAGGCTACATATTCAATGTATTTATGGTATTTGATTTTTTTGAAGAGAAAATTACACATTTATATCACTTGGTGGAGAAAGATTACAAAAAACTCTTTATAAACCCTTACCAATATTAACAATAGTTTTACTACGAAAAAATCAAACCAAACCCTGTTATTGTAGTTAAATCATGGAAGCTTAGTGGTTTTACTGCACTAACACCTCTAAGGTTTTACCAATGATAGAAAATGTGACATTAACATGGTTATTACACTTGCACTAAATAAAACTAATTTACATAAAGGAACAGCTATCATAGAAATTTTTATTTTAATTAAAATTTTGATTTTTAATTTAAAAAAGTAACTCTTTTTTCAAAATGACCAAAACTACGTATACTTGATACTTCTTATGCACTTGAGGATGCTCAAAAAGCATAATGCTGTCCTGCCAAAGGATGGCGCTATAACGGTGACAAACATGGCAATGCATGCAAACTAGTAGCCTATCTTGAAGGGATAGTCCACCCATGCTCATGAGTTGACAGTCTGAAGCACATTCCTGTCACATAATGACTCATGGATGAAAACAAACTCACAAATAAACTAATGCTGCATATTTACTTTTTATTTACAAGTAGCATCATCCAGAATAAGGATAGGTACCAATATGATTAAAAATACAACCCAGACCTCCACCAAACAATTAGCATCAGCTTACATGTAAGTTTGAGATGTGGTGGTGACACATTAGTTTTATCCCTATATCCTAATTCTGTCACTGTTATTTACTCTTCTGTCCTGACACAGCTTTTGACAAAAAGGTGCAGTCCAGCGCACAATTGAGCTTGAAATACCAGAGGTGCGTTTGACTCTTACTTTATATGTATCCAAAATTGCCCCTTACATCTTTAAATGGTGCACTATTTGAGGGAGCAGTTAGTTGTAGTGGTGTCTGAAACCATAGTAGACATTTTGAAGTGCACTCACATACTAATTGTGACTAAACCATGTGCGTGACAGAGAGAAAAACCCATGTGTGTTTGATCTGACATCCTCCAAATAGGGTATATATAGACTTTCAGCTTAGTGCGCCATGTGTCAAATAAATTAACAGAATTTTAATTTTTTGGGTGAACTATCATGAATTGATTAGTTATCATACACCTGAAGCTTAATGTTCATTTTAACAATAAATTGATGGGATTTATAGTTTATAATTTAATTGTACCTGTTTGGAAAGTGCTTTGCATCAGCTTGTGGCATTTACAGATTCATGATTTCCTAACATTATTTGAACTTGTGTAAAAGACAAACACAACAGACAATTTCGAGACATCAAAATCTTGGGTTTTGGATTAAGCTGTTGCCGAAGATGTACATCCGACATTTCTTTCTGTGACTTCCACCACTGAGGAACAGTGAGTGTGGAAGTTCAGGAAAATAACTCTGATAGAATAATGTGCTAATTGCACATTCTTTAAAAGGGCACTTCAGTGTTCTATTTTGTTTTCAGTTTGGGCTAATGGCAGTGTGTGGCATGTGATTGTACTCTGCTGATGGCTGGAGGGGGACAGAACGTCAGATGTTCCTGGAACTTCACTGTGATGTTATACTGTTATGCACTCAGTACATTGTGATGAGCAACAGGAGCAGTTTCCATTCATGATAAGATTTAATCAGTGACGTCATTAGATGAAATATAAAGCTATGTAATAGGTTAGTAGAACACAATTTAAAATAGTGAACTATTGTTGCACAGGAGTCATGCATTATGCATGCAAACACATGCATTATTAATCTTCCAAGGGTTCCTGGGCATTATTTTGGAAATGTTTCATCATGTGATGATAACAAACTAGTCAGTCACAGATGGCAGGTTGTTTGCCCTACCTGTTGAATAGTTAATGTTTTAACTACGCCATGTGACAAGTAACACGATGCTGTGCTGCTGTCACAAGTTTTACTCTATTCAATTTTTTTTTACACCAATACCAGATGGCTATTTTCAGTTTCTGGTTCCTATTTTTGCTTGGGGAAAGTATTTTGAGTCAAATATTTAATTATATGTAATTTTCACAAAATTACTTTTTCATGGCGAGAAAGTGCTAATATCCATAACTAAAATCAATTGCACTTATTTAGAGATAAAGATTAAGTAAAAGCCATGTGATTTCATTCTTAGGGAAAAAAAAAACTTTAAAAGAGTCTACTACTGAATGGGTGTCCAGGAATCACTGGACAGTAGGAGGCCTTTCGCAAGTCCACTGAGTGAATTGGCATTTAATGTTTTCTGACACTTTCCACATAGTTTTGCTGAAACCCACCCATGCTGTAGTTACTTTTATCCTGATGGAAAAAAGGAGGATAATACTCTCTCCTCTATCTCCCTTCATCTTCATCTCCCTCTGTCCAGTTCACTTTTGTCATATCGTAACTGTCTGTGTTCGTGGATAATGGAATTAATGTGGGAATTGGAGTGGACAGCGGTGCCTTCACAAGCTCTTGAAGATGGTTGACAATGAGGGGATTAATTTCAACGTGGTCCAAAAAGTCTTCTTTCTCAGGAAAATCGTTCTGTGTCGTTGGGTTCAACATAGTCATGGGGTTTGAGAATCCTTAAAGGAATTAAACCCATACAGACAGTGTCATACTTAAATGAATCTGTGCTAAGCCAGAAAAATGCTTAAATAAAATTTGAATTTACAGAAACGAGAATTTTAGTTACTGAAAGTAAATCGGAAAAAAAAAATGTTGAGACTAAAGTTTAGTCATGGTTTGGCACTTGTAATTTTGGTAATTCCACTAGTTGTTATTTTTTTCGTTTTTTTCCAAGCAGAGTGCAGGGAGGTGGGGACTTTTTTTCATTATGGAGACTTAAAATATAAGTTCCATGAAGTGTTATTTTTATTTTTAGCTTTCTCATTGTGCTAAAAACATATGCAAAAGCACTGAAACATATATTTTTAATTTTGTTGAAATACATTTTCCCCCATGTTGGCTTGGGTTTCCTCCGGGTGCTCCGGTTTCCCCCACAAGTCCAAAGACATGCGCTATAGGTGAATTGGGTACGCTAAATTGGCCCTAGTGTATGTGTGTAAATGAGTGTGTATGGATGTCTCCCAGTGATGGGTTGCAGCTGTAAGGGCATCCGCTGTGTAAAACACATGCTGGATCAGTTGCTGGTTCATTCCGCTGTGACAACCCCGGATTAATAAAGGTACTAAGCCGAAAAGTAAATGAATGAAAAATATTTTACTTTTTTTTTTTTTACAGTTGAAACATAAGCTCAAATGGCAAACTAAAATGAGTGTTAAGATGAAGTGAAATAACATTTAAGAAAATTATGCAACCACCGACATGTATGGACAATGCTTATACTGACACAGGATTCAAAACACATTAAGATCCTGTGTAACAGGTCTTGAATCAATAATTGCCATCTAACTTCATTTATTCATTCATTTTCCTTCGGCTTGGTCCCTTTATTCATGAGGGGTCGACACAGAGGAATGAACCACCAACTTATTTATATGCATATGCACATGTTTTACTTCAAGCCGCAACCCAGTACTGGGAAACACCATACACACTCATTCACACACATACAGTACTGACAGTTTAGTCAAACTAATTCACCTATAGCGCATGTCATTAGACTGTGGGGGTAACCAGAGCACCCAGAGGAAATCCATGCGAACATGGGGAGAACATGCTAACTTCAGACAAAAATGCAAGCTGACCCAGGACTCAAACCAGCATCCTTTTTGCTGTGAGGCGACAGTGCTAACCACTGAGCCACCTTGTTGCCCATGCCATCTATCTTTATTCATTCATTTTCTTTTTTCGGCTTAGTCCCTTTATTCATCAGGGGTCACCACAGTGGAATGAACCACCAACTTATCCAGCATATGTTTTACACAGCGGATGCCCTTCCATCTGCAACCCAGCACTGGAAAACACCCATACACTCTTGCGTTCACACTCATACTCTACAGCCAATTTAGCTTATTCAATTCACCTGTACCGGATGTCTTTGGACTGGAAACCGGAGAACCCAGAGGAAATCCATACAAACACAGGGAGAACATGCTAACTTCACACAGAAATGCCAGCTGACACAGTCAGCACTCAAACCAGTGACCTTTTTGCTGTGAAGCGACAGTGCTAACCACTGAGTCACCATGTCGCCCATGCCATCTAACTTTTGACCATTAATTGTCATATAATTATATAAAAGCAGCCTATAGGAAGAATCAGCCACAGACAGCAGCCCAAAAACGAAGCTGCCATTTATTCAGCAAGTTCTTTCTCTCACCCTCTCCGAAAAAACGAATGGAAACAATCAGCTTGAAGAGCAGTGACCAGATAATGGCAACAGACCAGTAACAGAAAACCCTTTACAGTATAAACACAGGGACCCTATCCAAACTTGAGTCCTGCCCAGAGCTGAGCAGGCTTTGACTGCCCTAATCTGCAGTGTAAATCTGCAGCCACTGCCTGTCTAGTCCCTGTCTGGGTTCCATGCTCTCAGACAAAAGCTCCGGACACCTTGCCCACTAACAAAGGGGTCGACACCACTTTCCGCTAATTGAAGCGGACAAGGTTTGCTGATGGGGCCTTTTTGAGCAATTAAACTTTGTGAATGAGTCTTAGGGATCTGATGAAACACGGACAGTTGGTTTGACTTCAAAGCAGCCACTCAGATCACAATTTGTCATAACATATACACTGTATTTGAATTCTCTGGATAAAACAACAGCACGGCAGAATGATTAAACGTAAATAAAAATCACAATCTGTCACGACATTTTGCAATGAGCGACTCGTCAATAAAAGCTGTTAATCTTCGCAATAAAAGCACACATTATCAACTGAAGCCTATATAATTGCTGTTGAGAGATGAAAAATGAATCTGCTACAGCAAATGATTAATGTCAATTCTCTGCAGAATCAATTTTCATCTGATGTATGCAGAGATTGGAAACTTCAAGTCTTAAAGTAGCACGAAATACTATATTCCAATTTAACGGCTGACTTTTTGTGTCATAAGGTTTGTTCATGTCATGTCAGAAAGATCCTATTTTCGTCATAATAAAAAAGCAAAACACATTTAAATGCTACCACACAGTAGGGCTGCACGATATTGGAAAAATCTGATATTGCCATGTTTTATTGCTCTGCGATAAATATTACAATATGAATAGAGTTTCACGTGATTAAATAGCACTATGAGGGTTTTCTGGGGACAGTATTTAGGTACAGAAATTGATTTTGCATAATCACAATGCAAAATATGCTTTTCATTACTTTGCTTTGTCTCATTTCTAGTTCAAATATCTAAAAAGTATTAGATCAAGTAAAAATAATGTTTTGTTTCCTCAGACGAAAACTTCAGACGAAAATAGGTTAATAATGAATAGCTTAATCTCAATTATCTGCCTGTGGGGTAATTAAAATAATCTTGTTTTTGCTTTGAAATAGATATTTGGACTAGAAATAAAACAAAAATTGTGATTTTTGTTTACATAAATCATATAAATTATGTATAAATACAGTGATTAAATACAGTTCTGTAGCTCCTGGTCAACTATAATTCATGTGATGTGACTATGTTCATGTGGCGTGACTACTGTACATGACCTTTTGAATTGGAGACATGTTCCTGAAAAAAAAAACACATCAAAAGCAATGGATGAAGCATTAGTATTTATGAAAAATTTCGTAAAATTGAATTACAGCGTAACTCTTACAATAAAACTAAAACTACTTTGCATCTACAACGTGTAACGTGCAGTTGTGGCAGAATATGTAAATGTAAAACACCTTATTAACTGTAAAAAAAACACTGATGCATTGATTTATTGATCATTTTGTAGAAGTAAAGAACAATTGAATCAAAGTATAAAATGTACGTCATCATCTTAATGTCATTAATACAATTATCCAATTTGCAATAGATTAAAGTAAGATGAAAAATGTGTCACCTCCATTGTACCAGTGTGAAATGAAGCCACAGAGTTGGTGTGGCAGTTGTCATCTTGAGCCAATGGCGTAATTTGGAGCCCTACTATAGTCGGAAATGGCAATCAACATCCAGCTAAAATCCTATCTAAAAAATAATGACAACACCACACACTATTATAGCATTAAATATCTAACTATAACCAGTCTTATTCTAAAACTTAAACCTTTGTACTTAAATAAACGTGAATTGCCTAAAATGACTGAAACGACTTGTACTGGAAAATTATAACTTCAATAGAGTGCAGCCAAAGACTAAAGCAGCACACTTTTATTGCATCTATCAGGCCACTGTAATGAACTATGTTTCCAGTAGGGGGCGCAAATATAACAGTACTGGGAACAACTACTGAACTATAACAAAATGATTTGCAGAGCTGACTCAATCAGCTGTAGTTATTTTTAAAGCAACATATTTACATGATAATTTAACCCTTTATTGGTTGTATCGTTTTGGAGAGATGAATTGTCCGAATATATTAGCATCTCTGTCGCGAAACAAGTGCTCTTTACTACGTTTGTCCTTCACGAGGCTCTGTACTTCTGTACTGTATTTCCATAGCAACTGCAGAGGACGCGAAAGTACAGCGTGAGGTGAACAGAAAAACACAGGGCAGGTACTTTGTATGCAATAAAGGCAGACGGAAAAGCAACATGTGTTTTATATACTTATGAGATGCTTGTATATCGTTAATATTATTAATATTTTTATTTACGCTGTCGTCAAGACACCGATAAAGTTAATTAAGTTGCAAATTTGCACGTCTATTGTAACAAATTGTTACAATTCGTTTCTCCAGGTGGTTTGTTCATTCTTCATCCGCGACTCAGAAAGAGAAATGGATGATATTGAGCAGGCAATTGACGAGGAGCTCATGAAATTAAACCCAAATCCTTCTGAAAACGATATAGAGTTTGACGATGACAGCTTTACTGGTTTGAATAGTAATGTAAGTGGCCATTTTATTTTTTTTAACTATTTGTTTTATATTCAGTTGTCTTTCAAACGCCACAAACTCAATTGTCATTTATTTGCTGACATAAAATGTGCTATTAGTCTTGTATTTAATAAGGAAAAAATATTTCTATTTAAATTGTTATGAGATAAAATAAAATGCATAATTAACATCACATATTATCATTTATATAACCTCTGTGGCGTTATGAAGACTTGATTTATAATACAGGCAGTACCAAAATCAAAATGTTGTAGTATTAGTTAAATTTTACAGTATATGATTTCATTTGTTGACAGTTTATAGCATTAGTCAACATTCATTCATTCATTTCACCACAGCAGAATGAACCATCAACCAATCCAGCATATGTTTTATACAGCGGATGCCTTTCCAGCTGCAACCCATAACTAGGAAACATCAATACACTCTCATTCACACACATACACTACAGATAATTTAGCTTACCTATAGCTAGGGCCAGACGGAATCTGCGGACATTTTTTGCTATTTCTGATGAGATTTATGCGGAATGATTTTGGGAGTATCATAACTAAAAACTAAATATATGAAAAAAAGTAACACCTTTTTAACTTTTATTTAATGTTTACAATGCAAATCCAATTAGATCCACTTTATTTGGTAAACAAAGCAAGTCTCTCATATAAAATATCTACTAAAAGACAGAAAATATTACTTTACAAACTGTATTGTAAATCAAACATATGAATATTTTTATATTAGTCAATATTGTTACTGAAATTAATTTAAAAACGGAATAAATATAAATGTACATACATTTACCCAAGTAAATAAACAGAATGATGGGCTAAAAATCTGCGGAAATCTGTGGAATTCTGTACGCGCAGATTCCTTGAGGCACTACCTATAGCTTACCATTTCACCTATAGCACATGTCTTTGGACTTGTGGGGGAAACCAAAACACCCAGAGGAAATCCATGCCAACACAGGGAAAACATGCAAGCTCCACACAGAAACGCCAACTGGCTCAGCCAAGGCTCGAACCAGTGACCTTCTTGCTGTGAGGCGACAGCGCTACCCACTGTGCCTACCCACACCCTATTATTTAACGTGAACTAACAAAAACAAACAAACAAAAAATAGTGGAAATAGTAGATTGATTAGTAAATAAACTTCCATGACATTTAATGTTTTGGTATTCGTCACTGTTAATGTTTGAATATTCTCAGAAACAATATTAAGAAAATCTCAAATTTGAACCCTTGCAAATTTGTAGTTGACACGGAATGACCCAACTACATTGTTTATGTTACTCAACACATTAACTAATGTCTAATAATAAGCCCATATTGTAATGTGTTGCCAGTACTTTATAACTGTCACTGCACACTGACGAAAGTCTCCTGTTTTCATAAAAGCTTGTTGAAGGTGAGCTGCCTGACTCAGTGCTCACATATATCGAAGCTTCAAGAAATCAAATCAATGCTTTTGAACATTTAATCCTTGAAGATGTTGAAGAAAAGGGTGAGTATGCATTTTTTTAAAAATAGAACACCTTGAGAGTCTGAATTTAAACAGCACAAATAAGACAACATACTTGAGGTATCTTGTTGTTGTTGTTGTTTTTGGTTTACGTATAGACTTTTCAAGCCAGGACCTTTCTCATCTTAATCACAGTAATAATCCTGCAACTGAAACAGCTTCAGATTTCATAGACGACCCCATCAATTGGAAAGAGAGAGTGAGTCATGGTTATTTGTGTGTGGTTAAAGTGAAATGGGATTATTTTCCAATCTGAGTCATCACAGAGGAAAGGAGGAGTGTCTGTGTTTTGTCCCTAACTTAACCTTTTATTCAGTTTGTCCCTCACACTAGCAAACGAGCTATTATATATCCCAGCTTTGTTTGTGTTCAGTCAATATGAATTTAAGCTGCATATTCTCAGATAGTAACCTCATTGCTCTCAGACATGCACAGACATCAACCCATGAGACAATGTTTTGCATAGATCCCATTTTGTTAGAGAATGGATATGTTTATAGTAAAAATGCATAAATTTGTATATATTTTTTTGTCAGGTGATCTCTGAATTACAATTTGGGCTTCTAAGTGATGTTGAGCCACAAAAATCCCAGCAGGAGATTACAAATCAGTCATGCATGGAAGGTACATTCTTTATAATGATTTGTTTAATATGCACCTGCAGACTTTTTCGTAGGTGTTTTTCTTTTTAACCTTTTTATATCTTTACTCTGTTTTTAGATATAACTGAACGTGATATTTCCTCTGAGAGTGAATTGCAACTCAGTCTTGAATGGAGAGAATTAGAGAAAAGACTAAATGAGGAAGAGGAGCAGAAACTAGCAGCACAGGAGGTAGCAAGAGAGCTGCATTTGAACTCAGAGAGAGAAGAAGAAGAAAGGAGGAGGAAAAGACTGATTGAGTTTGAGGAGGAGCTGAAGAAGATAGGGAAGGTAAGACTTTAAAACACTTATTATATATGCATATATTCCTGAAATAAGAGGAAAATATATCAGAATAACAAAACTAAAAATCTATATGAAAACAACAGCTGCAAAATGATGGAGGAAAAGTTTACCACGCAGAAGATCTTCAAGTGGAGCTGGATAAGCAGCAGGTGAGTTTAAAGATGAAAAATATTTAAGATATTAATAAATGGTTGTGAGGGCGCCACGGTGGTGTTGTGAGTAGCACATTCGCCTCATAGCAAGAAGGTCGCTGGTGCGAGCCCCAGCTAGGTCAGTTGGCATTTTTGTGTGGAGTTTGCATGTTCTCCTCGTAGTTGCGTGGGTTTTCTCCGGGTGCTCTGGTTTCCCCTACAAGTCCAAAGACATGTGGTATAGGTGAATTGGGTAGGCCTAATTGTCTGTAGTGTATGATTGTGAATGAGTGTGTATGGATGTTTCCCAGAGATGGGTTGTGGCTGGAAGGACATCTGCTGCGTAAAACATTTGCCGGATAAGTTGGCGGTTCATTCCGCTGTGGCGACCCCGGATTAATAAAGGGATTAAGCCGTAAAGAAAATGAATGAAAGAATGAATAAAGGGTTGTACATTTAGTGTTTCACAAGCGTCTTAATCTAAAAACTTGAAATTTTAGGACCTGAAGAGATTGAAAAAAAATTGAAAATACTCTCATTGTTTACTCATCCCCATTTGTTCCAAAACTATTTGAGTTTCCTTTTTCTGAACAAAAAGATATACCGAAGAATTTTGGGGGGAAAAAACAGGCTTTGACTTCCATAGTATTTTACGAGTTCACACTCACAGATATTTGACTGAATAGAATATGCGTATTTGTCATGCTGTCCAGGGAGAGGGCTCTGAACTCAGAAAGACACCCCTAACTTGTGTTATTCCCCTTATCAGGATAGAGAGAGATAGGGTCCGAGCGCAGTGTCTATCCTGGCACCAGAATGCTCCCCCCTCAGATTTAAGTAGATATCGGGTTTAATACTGTAGAGTTGGGGTGGTGGAGGGATGCTGAAGTCTTGAGCTGATTGAATAATAGAATGATTGCCAGTGATGGATTTGCCTTGTCAGAAACTGCTCGTGCTTCTCTCTAAATATGTAAAACATCACCTTTTTGTTCATACTATGGATGTCTATGGCTGTTTTTTTCCCAACATTTCTCAGAATATTTGTTTTGTGTTCAACAGAAGAAATTCATAAAGGTTTTGAAAAGTTAATTTCTGTTTTTTCCAGCATTTTGCAATATATCTTTATTTATCGTTGTGTTCAACAGCGAGAAAACAGCTCAAAGTGGTTTGGAACAAATGGAAGATGAGTAAATCATGACAGAATTTTTATTTTTGAGTGAACAATCTCTTTAAAATTTCTGTCAAGATGTTTTGAATATGCCTTTTGTATATGTATTTTTAAAATTCAGAATAAACATTTTCAGAGCAAGAGTGTACCCTTGGTCACACGGTGGCTCAGTGGTTAGCAATGTCTCCTCACCACAAGAAGGTCGCTGGTTCAAGTCCCTGCTGGGCCAAATTGGCATTTCTGTGTGGAGTTGCTCTCCGCTTGTTCTGTTCATGTTCTTCCTTTGTCATGTTCTGTTCATGTGGGTTTCCTCCGAGTTCTCCAGTTTCCCCCACAGTCCGAATATAACCGAATTGGATGGACTAAATTGACCATAGTGAATGAGGGTGTGTGAATGCGAGAGTGTATGGGTGTTTCTCAGTACTGGGTTGCAGCTGGAAAGGCATCCACTATGTAAAACATATGCTGGAATAGTTTGGTAAATAACCCTGATAAATGAGGGGCTATGCCGAAGGAAAATGAATGAATGAATGAGTGTACCCTTTATTGATTTGATGCTTGAGAGCTAGTTTTGTTTTTCATACACATAAACTGAATATATAATATTTACAGTCATATATAATATATAAATGAAGTATTAATGACATTTTTATATATTAAAATGTAAGAAAAGTTTGATTAAAACCATATACCACTTAAAGTCTCACACTCTGTTTAATTTCAGACCTTAATACAGAATCTGGAGGAGCAGATGAAGAAGGAGAGACAGGCTTTTGAGGAGGCTCAAGAAGAGGAGAGAAGTAGAAGACAGAAGCTTCATTGCAGAGCAGCTACAAAACTCCAAGCTGCTCTTAGAGGAACATTAGTGCGTCGCTGGAGCAAAACAGAGCTGAGCAGAAAGAGAGAGGAGGAGAGAAAACGTGAGCAGGAAAAGAGAGAGTTAGAAAAGTTGAAAAAGGAGAGAGAGAAAGAAAAAAAGAGGATTGAGGAGGAAGAACGCATTCAGAGAGAAGAGACGGAGAGACGGAAAGCAGATTATGAAAAAGCGAAAGAACAAGAGCGCCATCGCCTGGAGAGAGAACAAAATGTTGAACAGCAGAAAAGGGAAGATGACGAGAGGAGGAAAATTGAGAAGGAGGAGAAGAATAACATTACAAGTGTAAAGGATGATTGCAGAAAACAGGACTTGGATGTAGACAAAACCAATAAAGAAATACAGAGAGCAGAAGCTGAACAGAACCTTCAGGTGGAGGATCAATGTAAAATCAAGGAGGAAAGCGACAGGAAGAACAAAATCAATGTGATTATTGTGCAAACAAAAAACAAAAACAATGTGCTCAATGCACAAGGAACAAAAGATAACAATGAAAGAATAAGAATACTGGATAAAACATCAGAAGATGACATAAACATGATTAAAAAACAGGATAAATCCCAAAGCATAAACATATTAGATTACACAAGGCCCCAAATAAACAGTTATAAGGATAGAATAAAAAGCGATGGAGAAGAAAAAGAAGTTGATAGCAATGAAAAGCCTGAACAATCAAGAAAAATGACAAAAAGCACAGCACATTCTCACATAAATGCACATCAAGGTTTTTCCAATAACCTTGCCATTGGTCCAGATCATGCAAAGAGCATAAACTCAGACTTGATGATGCCTGCTTCTGATCTGAAAGTAAAATCAACTGAAATGGAAAGTAGCTGTTATCAAAATATTAAAGAAAAGGAGATTGAGAACTGTAAAGTAGAAAGTCAAAAATCGGTTTCAGTATGTCTACCTGACAGCACAGAACAGAAGCGGCTGGCCTGGATGATGAGCTGCACTCCATGGTCCAAACTATCAATGCAGAATAAAAGGAAAGAACAATCCAAAAAGAGAAAAGCAAGAAAAAAGGGACCCAGTTTACCTCCTCTGTCTGAGGACGTTATTCTCAAAACAGGAGCTTGGAACTCTCTTGAACAGGTAGAAATTTAAATTGAGAGATTGACATGTGTTGTATGTTTATTCTAACTTTAACGTCATTGTGTGGTAAAAAAACAAAACAGGTTACAACAGTGACGTTGCAAGACTTGCCGGGCTGCAGCTTGTCCACACTATCAGAGTGTCACAAACTGCAGACTTTGACCCTTAGGCGCTGCGGACTTACATCTTTGGATGGACTGAACCACTGCGCTCAGATCAGATACATTGATGTTCAAGTAAGAGAGAACAAACTATCCAATGGTGTAATATTTATATAAATTTTTTGAACCATGCAAAATGATTTCCATGTATATAGATGAGTGTATAGTATTGTTCAAAATGTATAATTTTGAAAGATTATTTACACTGTAAAAAATGCTGGGATCCACACAATTCCTTGATGTTGTCCAAAAACAAATTAAGTTAACTTAATAGTTTTTATACATTTAAATGGTTTCAATATAAGACAATTAAGTTGTCCTAAAAATTAAGAATAGTATTGTTTTTACTCATTTAAATAAGTAATTTGAACAAATACCAAAAGTCATGTTCTGAGTGTAGTTTTCTAAGGCTTCATTTATTTTATCTTAATGTAATACAAATAGTAATATACTGCATAGTGAAATATTTTCACAATTTAAAATACATGGTTTCTAGTTTAATATTCATTCATTCATTCATTTTCTTTAAGGCTTAGTCCCTTTATTAATCTGGGGTTGCCACAGCGGAATGAACCACTAACTTATAGCATATGTTTTACACAGCGGATGCCCTTCCAGCTGCAAACCATCACTGGGAAACATCCATATACACTCATTCACACACATACACTATGGACACTTTAGCTTACCTGATTCACCTATACCACATGTCTTCCGGCTTGTGGGGGAAACCAGAGCACCCGGAGGAAACCCACGCAATCACTTTTGACCTAATTAAAGCATCGGTTTAATCCATCGTAAATAAAAGTAAGAATTTCATATCTAAAAGTATGTATTAGGTTTCAAAACTATTAACTGAAAGCTTAATACATTTCTTAAAGGGATAGTTCAATAAAATAAACATCCTGTCGTCATTTACTCACCCTCCACGTGTTCCAAATCCGTTTGAGTTTCTTTCTTTTGTTGAACACAAAGAAGATATTTTGAGGAATGCTTAAAACTGTTGACTTCTGTAGTTTTTTTTACTTTTGTAGTATTATGTATGTCAAAAGCTAACAGTTTCCGTCATTATTTAATATGTCTTTTATTTTGTGTGTATGTTCAACAGAATAAACAAACAGGTTATGGTTAAAGGAGAATTCTTTTTTTTATTACAATTATTAGATAATTTTTTTATGGAAGCTGTGATACATTTTTTCAGGATTCTTTGAGGAACTGAAAGAAAAACTAATATAAATCTCCTGAAACATTGTGAATAAAGAATTTAAAAGATCTACTCACCCAAAACCTTTGAACAGTAATGTGCATCTGTATATCTCATTGTTTCTTTGTTGTATTTAGGAGAACTCAATTACCCGTGTAGACTGTGAAGGTCTGACCAACCTTCAGATCCTCCTTCTGGGCAGGAACCAGTTGATGAACATCCACGGTCTTGATGGAGCTGAAAATCTGCAAACTCTCCAGCTCTCACACAACAGCATCTCTGTTATCAGTGAGTATTGACTCTTGCGTTTTATGTGTTGTGTAAAGCTACAGTACACATCTAATTCGCAAAATTAGCACTCAGTGTTCATTGTCGTCAGTGTCCAGTAGAGGGCATCATTGTTCCTGTTTTGGGTATTCAAATGGCCTTTTGCCCTCAGTCTGCTCTCAAAAATATATCTTGATGCTTCTCATTTCTTAGAAAATGACCCCCATGTTGAATAAATATGAATAAATGTATCATAAAGAAGAGAATAAAAACAGTTTAAAGGTATTTGCTGCCAGTGTTAGATGATGTCCTGCCAGTGCTGCATTTTTTTATTAGATTATCCTCTGGCTGGTATTAGATATTGTCATCACAGCCTAGAATTACCTTCATACACTTCTACACGGCCACTGACTGAATGATATATCTTTGCTTTCTTAGGTGGTTTAGGAGCCCTGAAAATGCTTCTGCAATTGTCAGTGGACCATAACCAGCTGCTCAGCACCAGAGGTTTGAAGGAAATTTATACCCTTCTGCATCTGGACTGTTCGTACAATTACCTAAGCCACGTTGAGGGTTTGGAGAATTGCACTCTTCTTAACACACTGGACCTCAGAGGAAACAGTCTGACTGAGGTAAATCCTACACTAGCAAAGAAACAAACAAGATGAGATCATAACTGTTTTCCACAGCAGTATCAGGATTTTGTAGTGTAATTGGAATTTTCCATTACGCTTGTGTTTTATCAGTGATTGAAAATTGTTTTATGTTGTTATTCTAATTATGCCTAGTGAAATCATAGATGTTCGTTTAGAATTTGTATAGAAACAAATTTTCGCCCTAGTGTCAAGCAAATGCGTAACTTGTCAGTGTTCATTACATGAAACTTATATACTTAAACCCACACATCTTTTAGACCGGCGTCATTTTTAATTGAGTTATTGCTATCTGTTATGGTTAATGTGTGGATGTTAGTCATGATTATTTGTGATGAGGCTTGAGTTTCCACCCATCTCAGCTCATGGGAGAGTGTTCATTGTTGGAACAGGAAAGATGTTTTTGTTGTTCTGGCACAGCTGCCCGTCCTGCAGAACCACGTCCTTTTGAGGGACCTATACCTGGATGACAATCTGATATCGTCTGTTAATGATCTGGAATCTTATTGGCTGCCTTTGCTCCAAAACCTCTCTGTGGTCCAAAACAGGTAGGCCTTAATTAACAGTGAGTACGTTTACATGGACACCAATAATCCGAGTAAAATTTTAATGTGATTAAGATAATACTCTGATTAAGAGTCTACCATGGAAACAGCGATTTTTGATTCATTAATTCCGATTAAGGCCATAATCGAACTAAACAGAAATGGAATTAAGACATGTGGAGTATGCATTTATTGAAGTGCAGTACAGACATGTAAACACCTTAATCAAACTATTACCTTCGTGTATGATTTCCACCACATTTTGTAACAGGATAGTCAAAACCAGTGGTTCTCAACTGGTTTGGCCATGGGACCCACATTTTTACATGGTCATCAAGCCGGGACCCAAATTTTTAGGAACTGTAATATAATTTTTGGAATTATAATTAATTTTGTATTCATTTGTTATCATACACAAGTAGTGACAGATAAATCATAAGAAAATCACCAAGACTTACAAATAAACAATATTTTATTGCTGACATTTAACAAAATGTATCAAATTATAGAAATATTACAAAGTAAAAACGACAAACACTGCAAACAGTGGTTAGGGTAAGGAAAGGTTCAGTTACCATAAACAAAACTGAACTGTTAATAAAACATTAACACTGATCCTGTTGAACAGAACAAACAAGCACATTGTAAAATGATTAAAATAATTATAGCCATTTTTACATCTAATATGACAGCAATTATAAACATATGTTTCACCTAACAGTAATTTCGGAAGCTAATGAGATAACCACCGAGAGGAGAAGCCACTTTCACACATATACGTAGTACTTCACTGAATTTCTTTTTCAGCGTCTTATCACATGACAGCTTCACAAGCTGACTCTATGTTGCTCGGCAACGTGACGCTTTTCACGTTGATTCCAAAGGCATCGGTTGTCAGGCGTGCATTTCAAAATAAAAGTCCGGTATAAGCAAAGTAAGTTAAAAATTTAACTCTTATTGTTCTTTTGACCACACACTCTGCGACAAACTGAAAATGTTCCTGCGACCCACTTTTGGGTCACGACCCACCAGCTGAGAAACACTGGACTAAACACACACGGCTGTTTGACACTATTCTCTGAACCTACCGAGTCAGAGAAGGACCACAGACACCTGCATTGTGAAATGCGGAGGTTTTTCCCATACGGCATGCAGTATCTAATTCCAGTAAAACAACACTCTTCCAGCAGCTCATACTCATATCCGTTATCTCGTTTGTCACAGGGGGCACACATGAAATATTCCTGAATGAAAGTGAAAGTGCCAAACTGCATTTTAAGCCGACATCTTAAAAATAAAAGACCTGAAATTACATGAAACTCTGGAGAAAACATTGGATAGCGTTGTGACGTAATGAGGTTAATCGAATTATGTGCTATATCATGTAAAGCGGGATCATGAAAGAAACATGCAAAAAGCAACTCATGTAAACACCTTAATCATATTACTGTTTGATTCAGATTAAGGCAAATAATTAAGTTACTGATGTCCATGGAAACATATTGTCTGATTGCAAACAACTGCCTAACTAAGCAGCAATTTTATGTCTGGATTGGCAGGTTGCAGGTTTTTATTCTCCTCCAAATTTTGTTATTAATTATCATATAATATTATACCTCATGCTGTTTTAAACCCCTGAGACCTGTGCATATCTTCAGAATGTAAATTAAGATATTTAATTTTATTCAGATTTAGATTTAGAACGGTTCCAACTTGTTCAAAGTCCAGAAAAACTAAACTGCAAAAAAACAAAAAAACAATAAAACAGGTCATATGCTTTCAGTGGTTCAAATAGAATATTAACGAGCTACGGGAATACTTTTGTGCGAGCATAAAATAGACTATTCAACAGTTCTCTTCAGTGTCCGTATAGGGCGCAGGTTCACAATAGTGCCGTGCTCGTTATGTGTGTCGCACTCAGGTGTCTGTGCTTTGTTTCAAACTGAGGAAGTTGCATGCAGGCATCCAGGGCATACATCAGTGCACAGTGCTCATGAACATGCACCCTATACTGACAATGAGGAGAAGAAACTGTGGATTAAAGTCATTATTTTTGTTTTATATGCACACAAAGTATTTTTGTGCCTTTATAATATTCTGACTGAACCACTGAAGAAACACAGATTGCTTTGAAGATGTTTTTTAGTCCCTTTCTGGGCTGCGTTGGAACCATTGCTTTATATTGGGATCAGGAAGCTCTCGGATTTCATCTAAAATGCCTGAATTGTAAAGTGTTCTGGAGATGAATGAAGCTCTTGGGGGTTTGGGATAACAGGAGTTGAGTAATTATTGACAGAATTTTCAATTTTGGGTGAACTATTCCAATCCTACTTTTAATCCTACTTAAATGCAAAGTCTTTACAATGTTTAAATATGTCAAATGTAACATAAAAAACTACAAGTGTTGCGCTAAGATGCTTTGTTGTTTTAAAATGGCTAACTTTTCTTCACAGTGTAACTCATTTAAGTCCACTCTTGGACCTAGTGTCTCTGAGGACACTGGATGTCAGTCATAACTGTCTGTCAGGTGAGTTTATGAGGTGAAGTGGGTCGACTCACTGTGCTTATGAGATATGTACTGTAGATATGAAATATTCTACATGAAAATTCTGGTCTATATGAAAAAAGGTTGTTTAGAATAGAGCTGTAAAGCTTCTGCGTTTTTTCAATTAAATATAGGAATATTTATGACTTTTACATTGAAAGATTTTGGATAAAACAATCACAATTATTCCTTATTTTTTTACTGACCTGTTCCATTAAATATTGAAGATAAAATGTCTGTAAATATTAATGAAATGCATGCCCAGGAGTACAATCATAACCATTTGTAAAATAAATTTTAATGTGTCTCTAAGGAGGGCGCTGTTCTGTCTTTTTTTTAAGACTTGCAGGACGTTTGTCTGACTCTTCAGAAATGCTTCAGTCTCCAAGAACTTAACCTGACTGGAAACCCATTACAGCAGGAAAACAACTGGAGGTGGGTGTGACGTAAGGACCCAGTTTAAGACCTTGCACACTGACAATTAGATAAATTTTTCAATTTCTTAATGGCACTTATGACTGCTAAGTCAAAATTCAGGAGCACATCATGTGGTTCCTCATTTTATAATAAGGAGATTTATCTTGGATTGGGCAGAAGCTGTCATTGTGGATTCCAGCAAAAGTCACTATGCATTTCATAATTGTCAGAGAATGTGAAACTAATGTGAACGGGGACTTTGGCTGGAAGTGCAGCAGGCGTTTAAAGTAGAATAAACATTCCTCTTTACCGCTGAGCTTCCGGCCCATATCACTGCACCAGCCATTGTATCTGTGTCCACTATTGGATTACTCAGTGACATCTGTACGCACGTGGAGTTAAGTGTTCGTAATTCTGAAAATATTTGCTCAGTGGGGGAATATTTTGTGAGAAAATGTTCTCCTAAAGTTCGTAATGAGCAAATGATGTTCTTATGGACCGTAAAACCTAACAGTCTAATTTACTAAATGAAACAAGTATATTTTACCCAAATATCACTTAAAGTTCATTACACTTTAAAGGAAATAGTTGTGTGAACTCAAAAACAGATTATATTAAGTAGAACTCAAATGGAATGTTCTACCATTTCAATTGCTAAAGCAGACCAAATGCTCAAATTAGGTGTTATTTCATGTGTTTTTGCTCAGCATTAAAATAATTTAATTTTAAAGTAATTGTTTATTTATTTGCTATGTTGTAGTTTTCGATATTTTTGGGAGTATTAGAGGGTTTGATTGGATGAGCCTGTAGTTAGGTTGACGGCCGTGTTGCTTAATTTAAAGTTTTAAAATATAGATTAAAGTTAAAGATATAAATTAAGCTTCAGAAACAGAACTCATAAGGTGTGATAGGTGATTGTCTTTAGCAACAATGTTTTGTTATGCTGGTTCAAAGTCACATCCTGAAAACAATCATTAAATTAAGTGGCTTTATTGATATGAATTTATTATGTATAATAAGTATGTGGGCGCCACGGTGGCCGAGTGGTTAGCACGTTCGCCTCACAGCAAGAAGGTCGCTGGTTCGATCCCCGGCTGGGCCAGTTGGCATTTCTGTGTGGAGTTTGCATGTTCTCCCCGTGGTTGCGTGGGTTTCCTCCGGGTGCTCCGGTTTCCCCCACAGTCCAAAGACATGCGGTACAGGTGAATTGGGTAGGCTAAATTGTCCGTAGTGTATGTGTGTGAATGAGAATGTATGAATGTGTTTCCCAGAGATGGGTTGTGGCTGGAAGGGCATCCGCTGCGTAAAACAAAATGCTGGATAAGTTGGCGGTTCATTCCGCTGTGGCGACCCCGGATTAATAAAGGGACTAAGCCGAAAAGAAAATGAATGAATGAATGAATAATAAGTATGTATAATTTAGAGAAAGGTGTAAGACCCTGAGAAGTTTGTCCAATCAAAATGTTCAGTCTGAATATTATGATAGACTGTCCTACCTGCCTATTAAAATATATAATTGCATACCTCTGTGCACCCTGTTCACTCAGAAACAATTACGTCATCAGCATGTTCACGAATGCGTCTCAGACTGAAATGGCAGGCAAACCTCTACAACCTGCGTTCTTTAAGTTTGCTATTGTAATTAACTGTACTATAATTTTTATTTTTGGTAAATGTTACATGGTGTATTGTAGCGAAGTTGTCTAGTGCACGCTTTGAATGGCAATTTAAGCTTTCATTGCTATAAGGCTAACGTTAGCATTTCCTCAAATCTCCTATTGCACCTTTAAGTTTTAGTTGTACTGTATATTTAAGGATGCTTTTTACACTAGCACTTTTAGTCCACACCTGGGTTTGTTTGACATCAAAGTACAATTCGTTTAGCAAGTGTGAACCTTCTTCTGAACTCTGATATGTACCCACAAACTGTACCCAAGTTCGAGGGGTTCTGGGGTACAGTTCGAGCGAACTCTGATCAGTTCACTTCTGAAATGAATGCAATCGTACCAAATAACAGAAGTGAACCACCAAATGTACGACAAACTTTAGTTCTTGTAATGTTCCTTTTATATCTGTATCACCTAACGTTACCTTGGCGACAAGCGGGACTGACCCAGTGCAAACACAGTGATAAAACTGAACGTTTTTAATATTTTTGTGGCAGATAGATTCAAGTCGCTCTTTGTACATTATCAAGCCCAAAATATTCAGTAAAAGCAGGTCGACCGTGATGTGCATATGTCTTTTTATTTTAGGGAAACATTTTTCCTTGGCTTTTGTGTCTGTCCATCACCTAGCAACAGCTGTACACACAACAGCAGCTTGATGATGCAAGCGTACCAGGGTTCAGAAGGAAAAAAGACAGTGTGAACACAAACCAGCCGAGAAGATGTCAAGGGTGGACAATCGAACTTAAGTTCGGACCAGGCGATTGAACCGAGTGTGAAAGCACCCTAAGTTAAATTATCATTTAATTCTATTCTATGTGGCCTCAAATTGAATTAGTTCATAGTACTCAAATATTACTTTTCTTAACTAGACACTCGGTTTCCTGAAATTTGTACAGTGGTTGGAAATAAATGTGTGACCAGGACCATTTCTTTCATCTGGTTGGGTTATTTTTTGAGTCCAGTTCATTCAGTCAAAATGGAAAAATGAACACCAAAGAGGTTCACTGACTATTACCGTTCGACTTTAAATTTCAGAAAGCCCAAAGAGTGTACCGTTGGCAACACATTTATTTTCCTGACAGAGTCTTACTAAATGTACAAATTAAATATGGTGTGACATTCTCTCCTTAGCCGGCAGTAAAACATTTAGCTTTTTATTTAGTTAGTTATTTCTTAAACTTCATTTTCCACATTTTGCATGTGGCTTCCAAAGAGACGTCGGAGGTGAAATATATCTGTTGTGTCTTTACATCTGTTTTATTCTGTAATGACGGATAGGAAGTTGACTGGAGTCAGGCTCAGTATTCCTCTGAACTTTGTCTAACCCTCAATGCCAACAACGGAATTAGAGCCAGTGTTTTTCTCGCTCTCCGCTGGCCCTTTCATCCCCGTCCAGTGATAACACAGCCTAAATTAAAGCACTGAAGGAGATTTCAAAGAAGTACACAGTGCACGACTTTTCCGAGTCTGAGAGAGAAGACTTTAGCTAGATTAATCGACTGCCGCAAGTTTCTTTGTTTACCGGGAAGTTTTCACCAGTAATGAATAGAGCCAGTTTTTGGTAGTAATTGGAGCCTGGCGACTGGACACAATGTGGCTAAAAGAGCATTGGTGTATCACGTGACTATTGTAGAAATGACACAGCTGAACGTGATCACCCTTTAGGGTGATTAATATTATGACTTCTCAATCATGACTAAATATCCTTTAAACATTTAGATTCTTTTTCATAGCCATAGAGATGTTTTGATGTTTTTTTTAAACAGAAATATCAGCTCGAATAGAATTTGCCAATACAATAAATATTGTTATCAGCGTTTAGTTGTTATAGTAATGTAAAACTGAAACCATAAAACTATATATATATTTCTACTTGAAACAAACAGTTACCAATTGAATATATAATTAATTCTGTGTGGAGTTTGCATGTTCTCCCTGTGTTGGCGTGGGTTTCCTCTGGGTGCTCCGGTTTCCTCCACAATTCCAAAGACGTGGTATAGGTGAATTGGGTAAGCTAAATTGGCCCTAGTGTATGTGTTTGAATAAGTGTGTATGGATGTTTCCCAGTGATGGGTTGCAGCTTGAAGGGCATCCGCTGCATGAAACATATGCTGGATAAGTTGGCGGTTCATTCCGCTGTGGTGACCCCAGATTAATAAAGGGACAGAGCCGTAAAGAAAATGAATGAATGAATGTATCCATTTCTCAGTGAATTTAGGTAATCGTTTTTGGTGAATTTGTTTATTATATTATATTATATTATATTATATTATATTATATTATATTATATTATATTATATTATATTATATTATATTATATTATATTATATTGCATTAAGAGTTTGGTCTTAAATGTATTACATGACAATAAATGATAATACATAATTAAATTATTTAAATAAAAAAAATAATACATTCAAATTCAAATGAAATATTGCAATAAATAAATAAAAATCATGAATATTTGATGTATTTTTTTGTTTCTTTTTCCTTTTTCTTAAATTTTATTTAATAATTTCCACTAAAATTGTTTAAAGTTAAAATAATTAAAGATATTTATTTTTATATTAAAATTATAATACTGTATGGCAATCTATAGAAAATATATATATTTAAAGGATAATTTTCAGGGGTGAACCCAATTATGCTGAGCACTATATATAAATTTAAAAAGTTTTGAAAAAAGTAATAAAAACTTCATAAACATGCAAGAACACAACAAAATACTCAATTAGAAATGTTACAAACAAACAAATGAAATTACAAAAAATTGAAGATATTAAACTAAAATATTATTAAAAACATTACAATTAATACATAATGAGCAAATAATAATAATATTTAAAAAAATATATATATAATAAGTCACTAAAGTTATAAATCATCAGCAGTTTTATTTTTATTGAATATATTACTCATTAATCAACCCTTGTTTCTTCAAAATCAATTGTATTTGTACTTCTCTCAGCAGGATTCACCAAAGACTCATACATTCTTGCACATTAAAACACACACACACCAAAAAAAAAGCTATATTGGCCACATGAATGGCTGTCACATCTCTGGACTGAGGCCAGTGAACCGTTCGTCATCGTGCAGTTTCTCGCTGAGAAAGGCTGTCTCTGACTAAGGCTCTTACTCGATGCGCAGACGCTCTGTTGATTCTCCTGGGTCCAGAATGTCAAACTCATTAAACGTTTTATTCCCATTTTCTAACTGATTTTATCTGCTCAATGTAAATACTCTCCAATAGAAAGCCCACAGAGACATGGAGAGATGGAAGGGTTGGATTTAAATTGACCCGTTACTTTTTTTTATGATTGTAGTGGACAGTTGATGTGTACACACAGCACTGCTCTGAACTTTAAATTGTTTTGGAAAAAAAGCTGTCATTTAAATTTATTAGTAAAGTATTTAAATCACTTCTTAATATTTAATAAGTTTTAAGGTCAACTTTTTAAAGTTTTGTTATTTTATACCATTGCTTTAAAATGGTCCATAGTGTGTTACACATAATATAAACACTTTTGTGAATTTAAACCATTGTTTTAAAACTGTCCTTAGTGTGTTTTACATAAAATAAACAGTCACTAACAATTAAACCAATTGTTTCGAAGGACTTTGAGCACATTGTGTGGTCGTTTCACATTACATTTTCATCAGGTAAATCTCCTAAATGGCTTTTTTTCTCTCAGGTCCTTGATTCTGGAGACAGTGCCTGGTTTGATTATGTTGAATAATGAGCAGATCGCAGCAGCAGCAGTGGCAGCGGGGCTCTGGAAATGTCCGGAACAGAAGTGGAGTTTCCAGGCTCTCTGTCAAGCACAGCAAAAGCAACGTCATTCACTCCTCCAGCAGCAGAAGGTGGAGATCAGGTACAAGCAGACTCAGCCTTTTAAAAATATTTGTACAATATATAAACTGGTTCAAACTAAATCAAAAACTTATTCAAAACAAAAAATGTTTTTCACATTTCGCACATTGTTTGTTAAATATTTTCATCTACAGATTTAAATAAAGTGTTTCTGCTCCACTTAATGCTTTTTGCCAGTGAGAAAAGTGAATGTCTTTAGATTTACTTTGTCAGGCAAACTTTTCTGCAGTATCTAAAGTTCTCAGCATATATGAGTACATCCCTCACAAACCTCCCATTTCAATTAATATTTTCTATAGGATGCTTTACAATATTATATTTGTGCATATACATTAGTGTATCAGTATTGAAGCCAAATCTGGAGCTAATCTAACAAATTAACTTACAATAATGGTTTAAAAATTAGTTGCCCAAATTTATTTGGAGAAAAAATATTAAATAAAAAAGAAAAAAAAATCAAAAGAAACAAAAAATATATACAATTTTGCATGAATTAAACATTTTTATTTTTCCATTATTTTAATTAATATTTCTGTTCAATAAATCCGTTTTGTTCAAATGCAGCAATATATGTTACCCATATTCACTGAGAAATAGATAAAATAATTTATTTTCAAAATTGGTTGTATAAGCTGAGCACTGTATTACTACATGTATAATATATCTAATATATATTTATTATATATGTATAACTTCAGATATAGTGATGCATGGTTATCAGTCAACTAAAATGAAAATTAATTGCATAACGTACCTTATTATTATTTAAATGTATAATTTCATCTAGTTGCCCAATTTCTCATTTCATTTAATACTTTATTATTTAACAAACACCTAATTTAAAAATAACATAATTAAACATTATATAGACATACAGTATACTAAAATGACTTAAAACTAAAATGACTTTAATTACTAAAACCTAAAAATTAAAACAACATATACACTGGAAAAAATCCTGGTTGCCTTAAATTTTTAAGCTAGTTCAAAATTTACCCTATCAGTCTAATGAACGTATATAATGTTAAACTGACTTAAAATAGCTTGTAAAACTTATAAAATTCAGTTATAAGACAATTAACTTAGGTTAATAAGTTACAGTGACCTAAAAACATAAGCTGTCAGGACTAACTGATTATATTTTTTACGGTGTAGAAATAAAACCACTTAAGCTTATCATTTCATTTTAAACATGCATCTTATAGATCTATCAACACCATATCACATTTTCATTTAACACATTTTACCAAGAATGAAAAACACTATTAATACTGTCTGCTACACCTGAATTTAAAGGAAAAGACCTCAGAACACTTCAGTATGGGGACCAGTTGTCATTTTTAACTAGTTTATTAGTTTGTATTGGCTTTATTACTAATTATTTAGCATATATCAACGTTGCATTCTGCATGACCACATCTCTAATTCTATCAGATAGCTAAATTTAACCACTAAATCCATCTTAACTTCATCTTGTTTTTAATCAGCAGTAAATTAGGAGTTTTTTTTAAAGGCAGAAGTTATAGTTAATAATGAATGCGTTCTCCAAAGTCCAAAATGTCCACTGTACAATTGTGTATAGTTTAAAAAGTAAAACAGTAGTTAAATGGCAGAGAAAACTTCAACTGTGCAAGTAATTATTTTTTTAAATGTTGTAAAATTTAAAAACGAACATTTGTCACGTTCATTTTCCTAATTAGTAATTCAATTTCGACCAAATATTTTAGTTTCACTTTTGCCAGTACAAAAGCCCCTCAGACGCTGATGCAGACCACCAGCACATAAAGCCGAACACTCTGCGCGTTTCATAAAGCATGATTGGCAGAAGTCTGTGTGTCCTGTGGTTCAAGCTGAGGTCTCTCATGGCTTGGAGGACTTTAGCGATACCCCGCTAACCCTTCCGGCGCACGCTCAACACAAAGGCTCTTTTGCACACCCGCGGGGGCCCGCTGCAGCCGTTTAACATCTGACCTGACCCAGAGTCAGTCCCCAGCTCTGGCAAGGTGAAGACTCTGCCGTCTGACCGATACAATAGTAAACCAATGCCTGTGTTGATTAGACTGACAAGCTGAACTGAGGGATGTCATCAAACCACGCCAACAGAACAGACGTTATGCTGTGACTTTACAAACAGGCATGTTGTGTTGTTGCGAAAGTAATGTTAGGTCTTCAAACCCTTTCCCGCTTTTTCTCCCAAGTTAATTTCAGTTGTCAGTAAGTAGGGGAACTGTGTAAGGTCTAGAGTTGTATTTATTTGCCTTGGCGTTCTTTTTACAGCTTGCAATAATGTTTGGCTTTCAGAATGTCCGTTGCTGACTGTACATGCAAGTTGACGTTCATTTGTTTTAATGAGGTAATCAAATTAGCCGTTCTGTTATACATCTTTCATGTTTCAGGGCTAGTTTTGTTTCTCTGAGAACAAACGCACATTGCAATCGACTCTTTCAAGGCTCTTTTTCACGACTTCATTGTGGAGAGAAGTGAGTGTTGGAGGGGTGCAGATGCCCTCTTAACCGTGTCAGAGGATTAGAATAGCAGGGACAGAGCTGGTTTCTAATGTTGACAGGGGTCAGGACCAGGAGGGGCCAATCTAGCCATGGCTAATAGAGTAATTAGAGTGGTATTGAGACGTCTTTGTAGAGACTTCCTGCAACAGTTCATTATATGCCATTTATTTGAATCCCACGAGAAATATCTTTGGCAGAGGCTAGTTTAAATGTACTTGATGGTGTTGGTAAATAAAATACTGTAATATTAGTTTCACTGAGATACTATTGTGTTACTATTATTTGTGTTATTATATTTAGTATTGTTCATTTGAGTTGAAATTTAGTGTTTTTTTTTTAAATATGGTTTGATGTAGGGCGATTATTTGAAGGTGGATTCTGGTAAAATAATTCATGCTTTTATTACATCTAGGTTGGACGACTAATTTACTATATTTTGGAAATAGTCAAACAGCTTAACCCCGTTTACAGTTAGTTCAAAATGTTGCTGCAGGGCTTTTAACGAGTACCGAAAAACTTTACTACATGACACCAGGCTCTTTGCACTGGTTGCCTGTGCACTATCGTGTCACTTTTAAAACCCTTCTCTTGGTTTTTAAATCACTAAATGGCCTGGCACCATCTTACCTGTCTGATCTGTTGACTGAACATCAGCCTGGTTGGTCTCTTCAGTCATCCGCAGAGATGATTATGCATCCCTTAGTCGAGATGAAGGGGTGACCGTGCTTTCGCAGTAGCTGGTCCTAGATTGTGGAATGCTCTGCCTCTATGCATTAGATCTATATCATCTCTGTCTGTTTTTAAATCTAGGTTGAAAACGTATCTTTTAGATTTGGCATTTTATCATTGTAAAATTGTTGAGCTGTAATTTTATATATTTGATTTTGTGATTTGTATTGTGCAGCACATTGCTCAACCTTTGGTTGTGTTTAATAGCATATTTATATAAATAAACTAGTTTTTGACATAGTAAACTTTCATAGCAATCCGTAGCAACTTCAGCATATGTGTTCAGATGGAGCAGCATTTACTACACAAATCCAATTTGATTGAATCTGTCAATAACAACATCAAGATAATTGTTCTGTGAGGATGACAGATGATCTATGGCTTTTTGTAGTAAATGCAGCATGTGAAATTACCACATATAGTAACATGGTTTTACTCCAAACTATGTCCATAACTTCAGTTTGTGAGAGTGCTTCCCTCTGGCCTTCAGAGAATATTTACGACTGATCACATCATGCTTCACTGACCCTTACAAATTACAAGTTTGTAGTTTTTATGTATGTACATAAGCACAACTGAAAATGAGCTTCTAATTAGCTGAAATACAAAATTTTCATTTCCACACACACACACACACACACACACACACACACACACACACACACAC
>CAIGQQ010038153.1:2607296-2627389 GCA_903798035.1 Danio albolineatus
ACACACACACACACACACACACACACACACACACACACACACACACATAAATACATAAATAAATAAATAAATACATAATAGATAAACATGCACTGTGTGTGCATACATATATTGGTATTTTTATCAGCTGAGTGCTCGTGAAGAGTTTATAATGTGTATAAATGAGTCAAAAAGAGAGTGTTTTCTACGGGTGGTTTGTTACCACCTGTAGAAAACACACTCTTTACAATCATTCTAAAAAAAAAAGAAAGAAACTTGTGCACTTATGAAGTCTGCTTCACACAAGTGAGTGGGCTTGACAAACCACCTGTTGAAACTCTCACTTTCAAAAAAAAAAAGCCTAAAACTTCCCTCTCCTTACTCTAGCACTCACTCATCTGTGTAATCAGCACTTGTTGTGTGTATTGCCTCTTGTTGAATTGCTGAATTCCTCATCAATTGTAAGTCCATTTGGGCAAAAGCATCTGCCAAATGACTAAATAACCTATATAACCTAAATAACCTATGACTAAAACCATGACGAAGATCACTGTGACTACAAAAAGAGAAGAGGTAATTGAGCAGACTGTTCTTTTAATGGTGGCATCTTAACACATCACTTCCTGATTAATTTAGATGTCTTCGGTCCATGCTACGTTTTTATTTCAGCGACAGGCAGCTACACTAGAGTTTGTGTCATGTGCAGGACAGAACAAACGACACAAGATGCAAACACCATCTGTCCAACACATTTACACAGAAAAACAATCTAAAAGCACAGATCGGAATGCGAAAACATGTTCCTTATGAAATCATATGTGATATTTGTGTGCCTTTTTTTCACAGTTCTGCACTCTCTGAACATGATGCCCAGCTTCTTGCCATTGGCCACCAAACAGGCCTGTTCAGACTGGCAGTGGAGCAGCGCTACGCTCATGAATACGGTGACAGCTGTGTCACAGACGATCCTGCACCGACAACAGCTTTCAGTAGTCCATGTGTTTTTCCTAAAGCATCTTTATCCGAAAATCCAGAGAAACAGCATCTGCTTACAAGAGACTGGCACAAACACGATCCACAGAAGACTCCAAATCCTCAATCTCACCTTGAACTTCAATCTGCTGACTGCATAGAGATGCAAAGTGAGAAGCAACCCGTTCAGGCACTCAACCTTAAAATGTACGCAACACTGTATTTCTTTTACTTTGTCATATTAACTTTCAAAGCCTTTAGTTTCAGATGATTTGAAGGTACATTTAATTTTAGCTGCAGGTAATCAAAATAAAGCTCGTCTGTAAATCATTCAGATGACACCGGACCCCTGTTGGGTCTCTCTCCAGATGTTTTAACGCAGATGAATCATCCGAGTTCAGCGACATTCATTTAGTCTCTGGTGACCTTGGTGAGTCATCAGATAAAATTGTCTTGTGCGCTGTTCCTCAGAGCGGCAGCTGTGGTGATCCAACGATTCTGGCGGAGGAGATGCATAATGAAGAGACGCGAGGGCCTCCCTGGCTTAATTGAAAAAGCTAACACAAAATTAAAGCTTCATAAGGTGGAAGATACCTGCATTGAGAGGCCTGAGAGGATACGAGCTGCTGTTGTTATTCAGGTGAGACTCACTTTTTGAGTTTTTACAAAACATTCACTTTGTTTTTTTGATCTACTGCATCATATCTCTGGAAAGGTGTTTTCCATACCTCCTTTTATGAATACAATAAATAACTGGAATAAAATTAAATCATCTTCATTACACCTATTACTGCCAAGAGCTTGTTTTGAATTGGTAGGCAGTGCTTTTGAAAACGGGCTATTCTTTTTGCGAGTAACTTCTAAGAGCTATTTTTTTTCCTCTCTCTCTGTGTTTAATGAGTCTCCAAGGACTCGAACCGAGGGAAAAAAATGATTAATCAGATTCCAACGTGTCGCTGGAGTGGGAGCGAGTGGGTTCTGATCCGTTAAGTCTTTTTTTTTTTGCCCCGCGGGGAATACGCAGATTTAAAGGCATCCCGGTGTTACATTTGTCTTACAAAGCCAAAGTCACCGAAAGTTCAAACTGCAGACCGCGGGGCAATTAAACAGAGGTTAACATGTTTTATCTTCCTAATGGGATAACACACAATATTTATGCTTGCGTGTGATTCATGGCTGTGTGTGTTGCCCCTGCAGGCTGCGTGGAGGGGCTGCGTTCTGCGGAAAAGGCTGGCCCGTGCTTTAGCTGCTGCTCAGATCATAGAGAGCGATGAGGACTTTGAAGAGGTGGACATGGACGAATTCATTTTTGATGAGGTATGAGTAGATACGTGGTGCTCCTGCCATCACGGTGAAGTCTACAGACTGATAGCCCGACCCGCAGCGCTGACAGTGCTTTAAGTAGAGCTTGTAGTGGTAATGCTGGAAGCTGTCAGCGGTGATTAGGTACTGAAAAAGAGCAGTCAATGAGCAGGAAAGAGGGAAAGGAAAACGGTGTTTCTTTTTCTTTTGTCACCTGCTATTTTCTGCCCGCTTGCATCACGTTTACTCAACTTAGCTTTGGCTTAACCTGTGCATTACGCTAAGTGAGCTCATCTTTGAAGCTTATTAGGCAATTCATTAAAGTGCATTACGATGTCATGTTGAATTCGTGAATGTTTTTATGTGCTGGTGCTTCAGTTTATGCCTCTGTTTTGAAGTGGATGCTTTTGTTGTACTGATGGTCGTGATCTGCTACTTGCTTTGAAGAAATAATACGAAAACATGAAGACGCAGTTTATTCTTTTTTTCAGATCGGCACTTTGATTTTGATTTTGTTCTGTTTTGAACAGAAAGAGTTGGAGAAAGACTGGATAACCCTGCATTCCAATGCCTCACCGTCCAGAACGATGCCATTTTCGGAAGAGTTGCTGTTGCCAAAGGTAACAGCCCTGTGGACACTCCTTCTGTCTGTGGGCCAGCGCAATCGCAGTCTCTCTGGGTGATTAAGTGCCGAATTTATTGCCTCCAAAAACACAATTACTTTCTGGGCCGCCTTAAACTTCCTTCTCATCAGCAAATGTCATTTTTCAGCATGGTGCTTTTTCTTCTGCGGTTTCTTTTCTTTAGAGAAAGCTGGCCTTTTCTATCACGGTAGCGAGGCTGTGATGTGATGCAGCTGCTGCTGTGGAGATGTAGAGATTGTTGAATGCACTTCAATGTTCTAGAACCGAGATGAAAACCCAGCAGCAGGAATACTATCTGTTTTATGAAAATTGAAAGTGCACTGTTAGTACGTCTTTGTGGTAAGAAGCTGCATACTGACGCTAGTCATTTTTTGATCTTGCTACTTGCAGTCTCCACTTCTTCATCCAATGCCACCAAAGACTCTACCTGTTTTTCCACGGCAACCAAAAAATGCCTGGTCTGATTGGGAAGATGCAACCTGCTTGGAGCAAAGTGTTTCTCCTTACCTCAGCAGCAGGTAACACTTGGCTTTGTGTCGAATAGTAATAATAATAATAATAATAATAATAATTTACATTTTTATAACATTTTGCTGTTTTTTTCTAAAACATTTCCAGATCAGTTATCAACAAGAAAACCCTGTCAGAGGAATCAGAAAAAGTCCTAGAAGAATGGTATATTTCTGGGCTTTAATAAATGCTATTCTGAAATTATTTTTTATTGTACATTTCTGAAACATTTAAAAAATAAATTTATTTCAGGGGCATCACCAATGACTCCACCGCCCTGCTCATCCTGAAGAGAGCTTATAAAATGAAGGGCAGAAAACAGCAGCAGAAGAGATTATTGGGTAATCATGTCTATCTGTCCATGACCTAAAACAAACATCTTGCCAATCTGTTAATGGCTTGTGACCTTAAAAACATTTACCAGCCATAAATATATCCAGTTAATTCCATAGTTTCAGGTTTAGAAACCATTCTCATATCAGATTACATATTTATGTATATAAATTCTTTGTGATGTGACAGTTACACTAAACCATATCACATTATCAGGCTGTTTAGCATTACTTAAATAAACTACTAGACAATTGCTGAGTAACTCTGTTTAAGTTTACTTGTATTTAAGCTTTATTGAGTACCTATTTCAGGCCCTGCATACATCCATTCAACCATCCAGCTGCGAGTACTCTTCCAACTGTCAGAGCTTTAAAAAATGGCAGATACTCAGCACTGAGCGTAAAATGCACACTTCTTGCGATGCTGCCGGCGTTTTAAAAATGCAATACTTCCATTAATGACAACAACAGAAACAGTGCTCATGTTTCTGCAGCACAAATATGCTTCAATGCACACAAATCCCAACACTGTTTCACATACTCATCAACAGAACAAGTGTTACTTTTAGTTCAATAGATTCAATAGATAATCTTACTGTAATTTTAAAAAAAAGTCATTTTCAAAATTCCAAGAAAAAAACAGGGTTCCAATTGTCTTTAAAAAACAGAACATGTACAATATATGAGGTATCCTCTTAAAAATGCATTACTAGAAGCTAAATACTCGATTTTATGCTAGGTTAAGATATGCAATATGTCTTTGTTAATTGTTAATAAATCCTTATCCTTTATCCTTATCTGTAAAACTGGCAAAAGGCATGCAACCTTTGAACATTAAAATCAAACCATTTGACAACCTTGATTACATATATACTGTAGTATTAGCAGTTGAAGGCCAGTGCAAGTCCTGTACATTCCTGCATTGCATCATATTCTTTATATATAGCACAATTCAAATTACTTTCAATTTGCTGTCAATCTCTGCTGACACACAGCCTTAAAAAATAAATTAATAAAAAAAAGCCTGTAGAGTGTGTACTATACAGTGCATATTTGGGTGAGCTTTTCATCCATTTCTATGGATGTTATACCAGCCTTCAAGCCTTTTTTATTATGTTTCCTCTCTTCATCTTCAGTGTGCAGTCGTGCCACACTCGCATGGAGCTTGTGATTCTATGCAAAGCTTAATCTGCCATAACAGTAAGCAGCTCCACCCTGCGCCATGCCTTGTCATGTTCGATTGAACCGTCTGCAAACATTCTTACATATATTCCATCAAGCTTTGAGTTCCAACCAGCTTCATTACTGAGAACATCAGTGCTCCTAAGTTCAATGGGCCGTGAGTCTAACAAGAATCCCAGACACAGTAGTTCTGGTCCTGGTCTGGATGCTCCAGGGTTGTCCTGAAGGCGGCTTTGATCAAGGTCAGGAGTGCGTGACTCTAATGCCACAAATCCAATCATGGCCCCATGAAATGAGGGCCTGTGTCGAGCTCTCAGAGCCACTGCTCCTTGGGCCCTTTGGTCTCGTAATGGAAAGTGAAGTTTTGGTTTCTGTCAGTTTTCTGTTTGCGCTTGTCTGCTTCATGAATCCTGTGTTCGTATGAGCTCATTTGTGGCTGAGTTCCTGTCTGTGTTATGTGTTCTAGACCCAAATCAACGTTTGGCCCTGTTCAGGAGCCACAGTAAGCAGTGTGTTTCGGCAGAAGCTCAAAGACAAACACGTCCTACTTTAAGGGACAACTATAAAGGTAGGACTGAATGTACTCAGAAAATCCAATTAATTGTTATACAGATAAACTAATATTTATAAGAAAGATTTAATTTAGTGTAAGATTTAGTTAATTCACTGTACAATTCAGTTTATTTACTTATGAAACTATTTCTTCAACATTTGAATCTCAGTAGGAATCACCTCATTAAATATAGTAGTCACTCCACAGAAGATTTGGATACTTTTTTCACTTTTTCAAGATTTTGTAGCGTTAGTAGTGTGATTAGTTTAACACTGCAGATGATATCAACAAAACACCCAGATGATATTGGTATAACTTACGTTCACAATTAGTTGACTCTTAGAGAGGTTTCGTTTATTCATATTTTATCAGGAGGCATAGAAGTGTTTTGGACACTTTTTTACTTTAAACAAACAAACAAACAAACAAAACTTCAAACAAACTTTTTTTTTATTTTATTTTATTTTTTATTTTATTTTTCTTACTTAAACCTTATGCCCAAGGCACAAGTGATTCACTATGTAAACTCTATATGAATTTACTTGATTAACCATGTACATTTTACATCATTTTTTCTTTATACAGGCAAACTAATTTACAACATAAATCAACTGAATCACTTTAAAGTATTAAACTTTTGCATCACCACATAAACACATTTTTCTTAATGAAAATAAACTGATACACCATTTAAATCAACCGATTCACCGTGTATATAAATGCTGTCTATAGAAACACATTTATGCACCATATATTTATTGGATTCACCTTGATGCTTGATGATTCTACAATCACTTAACAATACTCATACTCAAACTGATTAAACGAATCAGTTTATTCACTCTATGAATAAATGTTTCTCTTCCTAAATAAAATAAATAGTGCATTTATGCTTTAACAGTCACTTCAAAGTACTAAAACAAATTCTGTATTGAATTAAACTGATGCACCATATGAATCAGTTGATTCATCTCATTCATAAACCAGATCACTTCATGACAAACTGATGAACCTAATAAATCAATCGATACACCATATTGTTTCTTCTCTTAAAATAAATGATGCACCATATGAAGCAATTTCACTTGATAGTTCACCAGATTCACTTTACAGTACTACAGTATCAACATTTGAAGTGTATCATAAAATGTTGTTATCATAAATGTTATCATAAAATATATGTCAATTAATAAAGAAATTAATACATAAATAATAGATTGATAAATGTTAATATTGTGTATTTAATATATATATATATATATATTAGTATCATTCAATAGGCGCCACGGTGGCCTAGTGGGTAGCACATTCGCCTCACAGCATGAAGGTCGCTGGTTCGATCCCCGGCTGGGCCAGTTGGCATTTCTGTATGGAGTTTGCATGTTCTCCCCGTGGTTGCGTGGGTTTCCTCCGGGTGCTCCGGTTTCCCCCACAGTCCAAAGACATGCGGTACAGGTGAATTGGGTAAGCTAAATTGTCCGTAGTGTATGTGTGTGAATGAGAATGTATGGATCTGTTTCCCAGAGATGGGTTGCAGCTGGAAGGGCATCCGCTGCGTAAAACAAATGCTGGATAAGTTGGTGTTTCATTCCGCTGTGGCGACCCCTGGATTAATAAAGGGACTAAGCCGAAAGGAAAATGAATGAATGATATTATTCAATATACATTTTGGAATGTTGACTACTATAATTAATGAATTCACCATAACATTAATTAATTATTGTAATAAATTTATTAATAAACTAGTGCCGGGCAACAATTAATTATCATTAATTGCATCTAAAATAAAAATTTGTTTTGATATACATGTGTAATATGTATATTTATTACATATATATAAATTCACAAATGCATGCATATATTTGAGAAAAGTATTATTATATGTAGATATAAGATATACAGTTGAAGTCAGTATTATTAACCCCCCTGTTTACTGTGAACATTTCCTTGCTCTGTTAAACATCATTTGGGAAATATTTAAAAAGAAAAATAAATTAAAAGGGGGGCTAATAATTCTGACTTCAACTGTATATAAAAAGTTCATGATTCAAATTATATATACATTAAAATATCTATGTAACCAAATTGTTTTGTATAGTTTTGTTTCTATGTGTGTGTATCAAATACACATAATAATAAATATATAGCACACATATATTATGTCAAATATTATGTCTTTGCTTAGCGCTAAAATAAACTGATTTGACTTATGATTTAACTGAATCACTTCAAAGTACTAATTAGCTGCTTCACCAAATGAATACATTTATCTCTATACAAAAAAACTGATCCACCATATCAATGAATCAACTAATTTGGTATGAATCAGTTGTTGTCATTTACCAAAATACAGAACTTGCATAATTTCCCAAACGCTTTACAAACTGCTCCACTTTCATTGCTCCCCATGGGCTGAATCCATACAGTCATTTGGGACATGCTTGGATCTACATTGCGTGTAATACACGAAAACATACACACCGTCTGATCAAATTGAACGCACATGATGGAGCTCGTAAATAGCCAGCCATTAGGTTGTTTGGGATGGTGGAGAATAAACAAGATGATTGTATTTCAGGAGGCTTTGTAGCGGACCTGAAGTGTGAAATTGAGTTAAGTACAGAGGAGGTCGGGCACTTAGGGGTCCCAGACTGAGAGAGAGAGCCGTCTGTAGCCCCAGTGCCACACAAGGGGGGCAGGAGGCGTTCAAACCAATGCTACCAATGGGGGTCAAACGTAAGAGATAAGAGATGAAGAGTCATGCTAAAGAGCAGGCCAAATAAATGCGAAGACATCCTCTTTATATGTATAATGGTTGCTTTCTTTCTTTCCTTTTTTGTTGTTGTTCCGACTCCTCCGCCAGTCCCGTGGCGTATGTAAGCCGATACCCATTTTCAAGTGGGTTACTTCATGTCCAGCACATCCACAAAAGAGAGCTGGGATAAAATAAACACGAGTGAGGCGGATATCTCGGAAAGAATCTGTCACGGCTTCGGGGGGCTAATCACCTCCAGAAGGGGGCTTGGAGCGCTCGGTTGAAATGTAAGCCCCTGCTGGGGGAGAGCAGGGGAGCGGCGGCCGGCCTGTAGCCCGAGGCGCAGGGGCCTTCCGCGGGTCAGCAGAGGGGAAGAGCAGGTAGCCGAACCCAAGCCCAAAGCCAGGACACGCTCCCACGATGCCCTGCTCATGTGGGCTTTTAAGTCTTTAATCTTCAGAGATGCATTACTCTTACACGTCTTTTGGTAGAACGGAGCGTTTAGTTGCTTTGGGTTAACCTGTGTGTTTTCGCCGCTCTCCTGGGTTTGATTTGCACCATGTGTCCTGTATTTCCAGTCTCCTGTATCTGCTGGGCTTGGCACTGTATCACCGCTCTAGTAGATGATGCTTTGGGTTTGAGTGGATTCCTTTGAGAAGAAATCACACGAGAGAGTCTGAGGTTGTGGAAAATAATACTTCAGATCAGTTGAAGGACTTTAACTGACATATAATGTCTTGCTTAGGCTGTGTGTCTTGAGATCTATAGCTTAATACGTGACTGAATCTATTTTCAAGTAAAGTACACAGCCAGCATTAAACTGTTTGTTGGAGTGTTTATTAATTTTGTTAACTGCCAAATCTTTATTGTTAGTTCATGTTTGCTTAGAATTATTAAATAACATAGCAACAGTTTTCAATAAGGTTCAATTAACGTATTTGCTAACGTGAACAAACAATAAACAATACATTTATTACAGTATTTATTAGTTACATTTATACATTAGTTAACAAAAATAACGAAATTCATTAGTTCTTGTTAACTCACAGTTCATTATGTAAACTACATCCAGGCAGTTGTTATCGCAGAATAATGCCTGACAGGCTTATCAGCTTGTTGTAAATAACTTATAAATATGGAGGTGAACACATTCACTGACGGTCAAGATTATTCGAAGTACCAGGATGAGCCTGTGTTATTAGTTCCTGCAGTTCTTATTTAGGAGTAGCATATCTTTAAATGTCAAACAAACAGTCAAACTACTCGCTCTACAAACAAGTGTTTGTATGACTATACAGACAAAATAGAATAATATAGCAAGAAAAAATCAGTTTGCAACATCAAGCAGCATAACGAGCTGTTTTTAACATCTAAAAATGAATGGAAGTGAATGAGACCGGAAGTCTCGAGCCAAAAGGATTCAAATGGCTGCACCTGCTCATACGCAGAGAATAAGGCCAATAACAGTTATTATTACACGGCTGTCTGGAATACTTGATTCTGATTGGTCATTCCTCAGTCATCTTGATCATTAGTAAATACATTCATTTACCTTAATTTTAATGCTTATCTTTCCCAATGGTGTTCTCAACTGTTTGGCACTATCTTGGACTCAATAAGTTGGTTAGTTTTTGCTGCTTTCAGACATTTTTAGCCAGTTATTAATAAATTATTACAGCCTCTTTTTTTTTCTTTATAATTGTTTGGTTTTGTGGCAAGCGGTATAATGTTCTAGTTGGTTGTTTTGTACAATATCTCTTACATAATAACAATTTTGAATTTGAATTATTGCTTATGTTAGTAAATATGTTAACTAAAATTAACTAATGGATCACTATTGTAAAGTGTGCCCAATAATATTAACAGATACAACTTTTGATTTACTAAAACTTGTAAATGTTGAAATGATCATGTACTAAACTCACATATAATATGATAAAATAATAAAAGATAAAATAATAAAGTATAAAAAGTGTAGATGTCATTTTTATTGTAGGTTCAATTGTTTTCTATTAAACGTCTCAATAATATTTAATACACAGGCCCAATAGTGTTTTTTATTTTTACAATTTCAGTTTTAATGTAATTTATAAAATTTTTGTTTAGAATATTTTTGTTTTAGTACATAAATTAATTGTTCGTTTTATTATGTATTTTATATTAATGTTTTTTTTCTATTCCTTTAGTTTAACCATTCATTTATAGTTTTTAATAGTTTCACTCTGAGATTCATCATATTTCGTACTTTTTCTGATTACTTCAGATTGATGTGATTGACAGGCTTCAGGCTTGTGTGCAGAGCTCTCAGTGGCTTGTGTTTGTGTGTGTGTGCGTGTTGACCGCTGGTTGACCGCCTGTGCTCTGCACTCTGGAGGTGAAGGTTTGACCCAGGGTAAAGGAAAGTGGGAGACAGAACCTCACGATAAAAGACCTGACCTCCTTCTTTGAGTCTGCTAGAAGAACTCCCAAACAATCAGAGCCCCATGGGTATGTCTCTCTAGCACACACACACACACACAAGAATCCCCCACATGCACCGTGCTTTGTGCACAGCCTGTGCGTGTGTGCATGAAGTGACTTCATTCCAGTGAAACAATTTAGGCATTTTGGACACCAGATTCCAGTTTAGTTAGTCAGACCCCAAAATAAACTGAAGGTCTGTGGAAGCAGTTTTGATGGACAAGATGATGGGACATATAGGCTTTAAATTATGATTGTTCCCTCTCTATATATATATGTGTGTGGGTTGAAAATAAAAAATAGGTTAATGAGTGTTTTTATTCATTGTATTTTTTAAAAAGAAAATATTATTTGCCATGTGTCACAATCTGTGACAGAACTTGTAGTCCATATACCAGCAGATTTGTAGTCCTTATAGCGATCCGCATGTGTATCAGCGATCTGCAAGCATAGATCACAAGCATAGATCGCTGGTGATTGTGACAGATCTTGTAGTCCATATACCGGTGGTGGATTTGTAGTCCTTACAGCGATCCACATGTATATCAGTGATCTGCAAGCATAGATCGCTGGTGACTGTGACAGAACTTGCAGTCCATATACCAGCAGATTTGTAGTCCTTATAGAGATCCACATGTGTATCAGGGATCTGCAAGCATAGATCGCAAGCATAGATGGCAGGTGATTGTGACAGAACTTGTAGTCCATATACCGGTGTATTTGAAGTCCTTACAGTGATCCGCATGTATATCAGTGATCTGCAAGCATAGATCGCTAGTGATTGTGACACCATGATTGTTTATATCAAGAATAGTTTGATGACATGTTTAGAGTGGTTAAATGTATTTAAAGAACTTCCACTAGGTCTGTAATCATAAAATATAGATATTTCATATGGATAAATATTTAGTGTGAAATATTTTTCATTTTTAATTGTAACTTGATCCTATCAAAATAGGATGTGTTGTCTTTGACCCATATATGAGCAATATTACATTTGTAGCAGTGCGATATGGCTGTATGTCAGCACTGCTGGGAGGCGTGCATTGGCTCAAGGCCACAGGCCAAGTGCCATAGTGCCCCACCAGTAACGATATACAGTCATATTGCAGTGCTACGAGTGTGATATTGCATTTATACAACAGTTCAACTGCAAAATCTTGTATATAAAAAGAAATTCAAACACAGAAAGCCTCAAAACTGTATGAGGAACTACTTTTTTCCACCCTTCATTCACATCTGCAGCTGACGCCAGAACAGCAGAAACTGTTGCCAATTTAAAAACATAATTTTTGAACTAGTAATTGAACGATTCATTTATTCATTTTCTTTTCGGCTTAGTCCCTATATTAATCCGGGGTCGCCACAGCGGAATGAACCGCCAACATATCCAGCATTTTGTTTTTACGCAGCGGATGCCCTTCCAGCCACAACCCATCTCTGGGAAACACATCCATACATTCTCATTCACACACATACACTACGGACAATTTAGCTTACCCAATTCACCTGTACCGCATGTCTTTGGACTGTGGGGGAAACCGGAGCACCCGGAGGAAACCCACGCAACCACGGGGAGAACATGCAAACTCCACACAGAAATGCCAACTGGCCCAGCCGGGGATCGAACCAGCGACCTTCTTGCTGTGAGGCGAACGTGCTACCCACTACCCGTGGCGCCTAATTGAATGATTCTCTTGCATAATGTCGAGTATTGTAATGTCTACAAAGATCTTACAGTATTTCTCTGTTGCCACTGGGTATTCACAAAAATTAACCCGAAAAAGCCAAAGCAAACACTACTAGCAGATTACTATGGTATGGAAATATAAAAGAGAGAGATCAACTTAGAATGTATCATGTTATGGTCTGGTTTTCCTGTGTTTGTTGTGTCATGTGACTTTCCATTTGTTGTTCCAAGTGCTCCTGTGTTCTGTTATTCTATGTTCTTCCTTGATTATCATGTGCTGCTTTATTCTGTTTTCCCATCCCCAGTTAGTTTCTTGAGTTTTTAACTTGTGTTACTCCCCTGTGCGTTATCAGAGTTATGTTGCCCCTTGTCTTTATACCCCTGTGTTTGTTTAGTTTGTTGTCTGGTCTCAAACTTCCTTCTGAACATCATTCCAAAAGTCATTCCTGAAGAACCCTGTGCTCCTATGGGTGTACTGTATGTTCCAGTGCTTGTAGTAAGTGTCTTTGTAAATAAATACAGGTTTTCTTGTGAACTCCTGTGATTCCTGTGCGCCACTGAGAGTGAGCCTAAAATGTGACAGAAGGTCACTCATCTGTTCTATAAAGATAAATCATTATAGAATCACAATTTTGAATTTTTATTATGCATTAGTTAGTAAATATGTTAATTAATATTAACTAATGGAACATTATTGTAAAGTGTGACCAATAAACACTAGAATAATATAGTATAAATACAGCAATATAAAATATAAAAGAGAAAGATCGACTTAGAATGTATTTACCTGTTCTATAATGAAAAATCATAATAGACCAGGTAAGTGACATTCTAAGTCGATCTTTCTCTAAAATTCTGAAGTGTTTTTTGGCCAGAAATGACACAAGCTTGTCCCAAAAGATAATAAGATGATGTACAAAAGGCATCATTATGAAAAAATAAATCTTTTTTAGCTCTGATTTTCTTTATTTACATTTGGACAAAAACGTCAGAATTTACCAGTGGTATGAATAATTTTAGACTTGACTCTCTAAAATAAATTGTTATAAATGTATATAATGTTTATACCAATTAATTTTTTTAGCTCTTTGTGTTTATTGTCCTTGTGGGTTTATCAGAGCAGTTGCTATCTTGATTTGGTCAGGATTGACGTTGTGTTGGCCCAGTTATGGTATGAAAGAAGAGCAGGATTTCTGCAAATACCTGTGTCCTTAAGGGAATCCCTCTGACCCTCTGCAATCCTGACCCGTGAAAGGGCTGATTCTCTGAGTCCAGCGGCAGCACAAGGCCTAATGTATTTAAGAGGGTTTTAACAGCCGTGACTCCTGGTCCTCTAATGTCCTCAGGGTGGGACAGAAGGGGGGTACAAGACTTCTAGAGCTGCATCTATGCGTTTCTATCATATTGAAAAGTCCTATTACTATCATGACTTCTCAAGTTCTCTGTATTGCCAGACTAGTTTTCTAAAAGCTTTGAAACTTTTCAGCAAATACATTTTGAAATGTAACAGTACCGTGTGTATCTCTTTTTTAGAAAGTACTCGAATTATTTTTATCAGAAATGGACTCATATTGAATCTATGCGTAATACTGTATTATATTTTATTCTATTTCAATAATTTACAAACAGCAACACAGGAATAAACACAAATCTTTCAAAAAATCTAAAACAAATGTGTGTTTTAATAAAAGTAGAGGTATTGGGTTGGATTTGTTTTATTGAAAGCATTTGCTTGCATTCAAGGTTTTTGGGGGTCCTAATATTAGTATCAAATACAGTCGGTTTATTAGTTTAATACTGTACATTAAGTAATCTAATATGTATGGAAATAAATGTCATATGAAAGCTCTAGTGCTGGGTAAACATTTCATTTCAGTTACTTTTTGTCACCAGTATACATGGATTGTCTTTTTTCCCCCGTTTTCTCATTCGGCCCCTAGGGATGTTAATCACTTGACATTTTTAGTGGATTTTCAATTAACCCATGACAACTGTAACCCATAATTCTTGTCTGCCCTTTTCTTTTTTGGCAAAAGCATGAAAATGACTAAAATAAATGTCTCATTAGTTCCAGCACTTGGCCGTCAGAAGTCATTATCAATTCTTGTGAGTGTCCACCGAGAACGTGTGTTTATTTTGAATCAGGGCATTTTGGTGACATGCATTGACACTGTGCATAAATTTCTCTATTTCCTATGAACTCACTTGGTTTATTTATTGCTTCGTAGATGTGAATATGCACCACAGAAGTTTATGAAACAAGCTGGTTGTATCCACCTGACAGATTAGTTTTTTTTTCATTTCTTAGTTGTATTCCAAAATGTGTCTTTTTTTCTTTCCTTTATTAGGAACTGTCTGGCAAACCACCTCTCTACTTAATGTTTATTTATGCAAATATTAAATTGATGTCTCAGGAAAAAAATCTTTTGGATGCTTTTGTTTTGGATGTTTTCTAGCAAATGCACGTCATCAAAGAGTAAATGGAGTTCAAAAATCACCAAAAGCAGAGGAAAAACAAACTTACAGGGAGAGAAGTTACCAGTGGCTGGACTCCTCAGACACCGGACGGTGAGACACACTCCAAACCCATCTCCCATGTTGCGAAAACGATGTAGTGTAAACTGTGATCTAATTAACTTTATTTTGTAGGGATCATTTCCTCCCTGATATTGGCCCTGATATTCTTAATGGTGGGAGGGTGCAGCTTGTGGTAAGAGGCTTTTATTTTGCTTTTTAATTAAACCTATAGATAACAGGATAGTGTGTGTAAAATACTGCAGGATGCTGTACTTATTACCTGTGTTAAATTTAAATTTAGTACATACTGTAAAAATAAACAACTACTTTCTGTAGCTCTTAATCCACACTCTTGGTTTATGCTTTGAATTGCATTGTGGGACCTTGATCTGTGTTTTACTTTTGATGTTGAAAATGTAAACATAATGCAGTATTTTTTTCAGTATATATCGATTATTATATGTTGGTCAAGTAGCTTGTGGTACAAAAACTAGATACTCAGCTGCCAGTAAATTCTTTGTAATTTTACAGATTGATTTTTTTAGACTATAATTTCATGTACCTGATTTTTTTCTCTCTCGCAGGCCACTGGGGACAGAGATGGTGTCGATTCGGTCTCAAGGTTTTGGACAGAGCCCACTGGTGTCTCTCCAACTTCTAAAACACATACTCAGGCTCGGCGGTTGTCAGCTGAAAGCAAAAGTAAGTCTTTTACTGAGATGATTTATACAATAGAATGTTTTATGTTTACTATCAAAATAAAGATACATTAAATTAATGAACTAAAAAGAGATAACAATAATAATAATAAAATCTAAAATAAATGTACACACACAAATGACTTATTCCAGAATTGCAGGTACATTTTAACCATTTTCCATTTCAAGGATTCACACTAAGCTAATGCTTGATACTGATTGCAGACTTGGCATGCTGTCCCAGGAGAGAGCCCCGAGCTCAGAGATCCTTGAGCCCAGGACTTCCTCCTGGTTAGTTAGTATAGAAGAGGGTCTGAGGTCAGGGAGGTCTCGAGAGCTCCCTCAGTATAGAAGGGAAAGAGGGGGAGATGGGGTGGATGGGGGGATTCTTCTCAAATGAAGATAAGGCAGGTAAGAAAAACAGGCTATTTATGTACACTGTAGAAAGTCAGTACAACAACAACAAAAAAACATAATCCTTATTTTCTTTCGCTTTTTCTTCACTCGTCTTTTGGAAACATCAACTGCACTGAACTAAAATTATTTCTCAGTAATACAAAAAACATTTAGTTGGGTTAACAGAAGATTATTAGTTTTCTGGAGAGGTGAACTACTCTGTAACAAAACTTTAGGTTTGAATAATTTTTTTTTTCTGCAGAACTGGAATGCCTGAAGTTGAGTGAAAAAAAAAACAATAATTTCCTTTCATTTTTTCTCGTGTACTCAACATTTTTTCACCTTTAATTGATAGGACATAAAGGAGTATAGACAGGAAAGCATGGGGAGAGGGGAAGTATCAGCATAGGACCTCGAGGTGAGAATCGAACTCAGGTCACTGTGAACACTGGAGTGCCATGTGTTGACGCACTAACCACTACACCATTGGCACCAACACTTATCTTTTGAAAACATCGGTTGCACTGACCTAAAATGTCTGAAGTTGAGTAAACAGAAAACTCTTGTGGAAATTGGTAATAAGAAATAATACATTATCAAAACAAACAAACAAACATACTGTAGTTCAATTGAAAAAAACAGGAAGGCATGCTTTAAATGTGAAGCATTACAAAGCTTTTTTCCCTGTTTGTCCTGCCATGTTTTGATCCTTGTCTTGTTTACTGTTATTGTTGTTTTACCTCCTGTCCTGTTTCTAATTCTGTGTCTAGTAAATGTTTTGTAAATGACGTTTGTCTCGGTTTTATTTATTTTTTCAGTTGAACTATTAAAAAAAAAGTGAGTAAACGAGAAAAAACGAAAAGAAAGGATTATGTTTTTTGTTCACTCAACTTCAGGCATTCCAGTTCTGACAAAAAACTTTCAGTCGGCACAACTTAAAGTTTTGTTACAGAGTAGTTCACCTCTCCAGAAAACTAATAATCTTCTGTTAACCCAAATAAATGTTTTTTGTATGACTGACAAATAATTTTAGTTCAGTGCAGCTGATGTTTCCAAATGATGAGTGATCAAGAAAAAGCGAAAAGAATTAAGGGTTATAAATTTTTTTGTTGTACTGACTTACATTTCTTTACAGTGTGGTCTATCATTTGATTGTTGACGTGAGGCCAGCCGTGGTCAATCATAGCTCGTGATCCTCTCGAAATTAGTTTTTCAAAACTAATTTAACTGGTTTGGCATACAACAAATATATAACGTACAGTAAACTGAATCCATTATATATATAAAACATTGCCAGGCTTAAATGTGAAAGGAAACTAATTGCTAATTGTTGTTTTAATTGTTTTTCCACCTTTTAAAATCACTAACAGAGTTGACATTTTGCACCATTTTGTGCTTAAGTTCAAGATGCTAACCTTAAACCAGATACCACATGACATGTCTAAAACACATTTTTATGTATTGTCATCATATTATTGTTTTTAAAAATTGAATGAGAAGTTCACTGAAATATCACAATAATAAAAGTGACAAATAATGAATCTACTCTTGGTGTCTCCTAAGCTTTTTTTTTTTTTTACAAATAAATGAGAAGAGTAAATGACCTAGATGCCTTGCAGAGTTAAGTTAAAGTAACTTATGAGCTCAGGGCTCTCTCTCGGGACAGCATGCCAAACAAGCTTTATAATCAATCATCAGGTAAGTGTGAACTCTTGAATATCAATGTTGAAAATAGTCTGCTGCTTAATATTTTATGGAAAATGAATTACCACATTAGTGATGGGTCGTTCTTGAACGATTCGTTCATTTTGAACGAATCTTTAATATGACTCGGGAACGACGAGTCCTCTCAGGGAGTGATTCGTTCATCCGCGCATGTGCAGATTGCGCACAGATGTGCAGGTTTCGTTCATTTTTCAAGTCTTTTAATTCATTCATCACGCGAAAGACAAAAGCCAATCATATGCGTTTAGAGCCGGAAAGAGATTTGATCCCTTCATGTATCGAGTCCTCTGTTTGAGTCACTCGGTCATCACGTGAAAGACAAAAGCCTATCATATACATTTAGAGCCGGAAAGAGATTTGATCCGTTTACCTCCCGAGTCCTCGGTCTGAGTCATGTCTCTTTACATTTTGTCACGTGATGAACGAACCAGAAGACTCGAAGGTGAACTAGTCATGGCTCCTTTCGGCTCAGACTGTGTACATTGGTTGAGATTAAATGGACTGTCCGTGTGACGTGAATCATCTCGATGAACGAGACTTAAAGATCCGAGTCAGTAAAATGATCCGAACTTCCCATCACTACACCACATTAACTTTTCATGTAAATATCTGTTCTTGCCAGGTCTGCTTATATTCGATAATAATGTAATTACTGCTTAACCAGGCAATTTGCATTTCAAATATTTGTTTGCTGATAAAATAATGAAGTTCATGAAATGTGCAAACATTGCATTAACATTAAAACCATCTGTGGCCTCATTGATAATATCGCAAAAGCCAAAAAAACAACAACAAAAAAGGTTTAGGAAAGTATGAAACTTCTCTCATGCATATATATACTATTATATATACTAAAAACTTAAATATAAAACACTTTTACTATCACTATTTTTCTCCTCCAGCTTTCTGGATATCCTCAGAGCATCGTCTCTGTGTGATTTATCTCGGTAATAATTTTGGACTGTTTAGGGATGGGAATAATTAGGGAAGAATGTTCAAACTCTGCACTTCACACAGGGATGTGAGGTTAAATCATGTGTTTCAGGTGCCAAATCAAATACTGCACACACAGAGAGCAGAGGGTGAAGAATCAAGCACATGATGGACACTGATGAATACACACTGTACATCATCTGACTCACTTCATCATCCATTACAGCATCTTTTAGCACTCTTTTAAAAGACCCTTCACGTTACCATACATTAAAAAAGCAGATTTGATATTTTGTTTAAAAGGTGTGCATGATATTATTTGCTTATAGTTTAGTGAAACGTGTTCATAATTATTGTGCTACAATTTTTTTTCTTTTTGCAGTTATGCATTTTTTTCCATTTTTTTTTCTTGTGTGTGTGATTCATCTTTTTTCCCCACTTATTTATGCCTTTGAATTGCTTTAAGGGACCTTGGTCTTTCTTCCAACCACTGAAAAGTTTGAAAAAAGTGACTTTTGTGAACATTTTTAAAAGTTATATATTGTTCGGTTTGGCGTTGTATATTATGCAGCAAAAACTTGGTAATAAGCTTCTAGTCCATTTTCTGTTATTTTACAGACTTACTTCTCTATATATAACTTAAACAATATCTTGTCATAAACTACTAAAATGTCAATGAAAGTCACTTAGAGTGAAACTGTAGAGTTAAATTTTATTGTTTATTGAATTTTTTTTTTAATTATGCATTTTTAATGAGGGAATTACGAACATAAAATTGTTATTAAATACTTGCTACTTAATATTAACTAAATCCTTGAGCTAAGATGACATTATATATATTTATGTATCTGTATAAGTCATCAAATTAATCTACGTTTCAGATGAAGCTCATATTCTGAGATTCTGCTTTGTCTGACATTAGATATATGTTTTAATGGAAATATAGTTTAAATGGAATATATGGTTTAGAATGGGGCGCCATGGTGGCGTAGTGAGTAGCAAGCAAGAAGGTCGCTGGTTCGAGTCTCGGCTGGGACAGTTGGCATTTCTGTGTGGAGTTTGCATGTTCTCCCTGTGGTTGCGTGGGTTTCCTCCGGGTGCTCCGGTTTCCCCCACAAGTCCAAAGATATGCGGTACAGGTGAACTGGGTAGGCTAAATTGTCCGTAGTGTATGTGTGTGAATGAAAACGTATGGAAGTTTCCCAGAGATGGGTTGCGGCTGGAAGAGCATCCGCTGCGTAAAACAAATGCTGGATAAGTTGGCAGGTCATTCTGCTGTGGTGACCCCGGATTAAATAAAGGGACTAAGCCGAAAAGAAAATGAATGAATGATTGAATTGTTTAGAATTTCCCCCTATATATAATTAAAATACTAAATTATATATGCTACAAAAAAATTAAATAAATAATAATAATAAAATATATATATATATATATATATATAT